>VZQC01007230.1:974760-1038680 GCA_009823505.1 Rhizomys pruinosus
TAAAACATAAGATAAAATATTGAAGGCTCATAAAGAAAAACAATGTCATCATAGCAGGGAGAGGGTTACCCATCAGATACAACTGAGGCTGTCTCACCGACAACATGGGAAAGCAGACGAACATTGGTAGCAAGCGATTCCCTGTTTTGTAGAAGGAGCGTATGGATGGCGAAGCCGGGTTCTCTGTGGTTGGGCTAGCAGAAATATTTGACCCAGCAAAGTAGAATGTCAATTACAATTAAGGAGAGAGTAATAGAATCTTGCAAGTACAAAACAAGATGATGGAATATGTGTCTGGAAAACCAACTCTCGCTCTCCAGAAAATGCTTGAAGCAATTCAAAGGGCAGAAGAGAGGAGCAACTATCCTCAAGCACCTAGGAAAAGAAACTAATAAAAATATAAACATAGGAGTAGAATCAGAGACTAAAAGTCCAAATGGATAATAAGGTGAAAGGAAAAAAACATCCATCTTTCAATTATAACCTTAAATATTAATGGGCTGAACTCCCCAATCAAAAGGCATAGACTGGGAAAATGGATTAGGAAACAAAATCCATCTATATGCTGTCTGCAAGAAACACATCTCAGTGTCAAGGACAGACACCAACTTAAGGTGAAGGGATGGAAGAAAATATTCGATGCAAATGGTACCAAAAAGAAAGCAGGTGTCGCTATCCTAATATCAGACAAAATAGACTTCAAAGCAAAAGAAATCAAAAGAGACAAAGAGGGCCATTATATCTTCATTAAAGGAACAATTGACGATGAAGATCTCACAATCATGAATATATATGCACTAAATGCTGGTGCACCAAACTTTGTAAAGACAACTCTTCAGGATTGCAAGGCTCAGATTAACCCCAGGACACCAATAATAGGGGACTTCAATACCCCACTAAGTGCTTTAGACAGATCAACAGGTCAAAGGATAAACAGAGAGACATCTGAACTGAATGATACAATACACTAGGGGACTTCAATACCCCACTAAGTCCTTTAGACAGATCAATAGGTCAAAGGATAAACAGAGAAACATCTGAACTGAATGACACAATAAACCAAATGGACCTCACAGACATCTATCGAATATTCCACCCAAACACCAGAGAATACACTTTCTCCTCAGCACCCCATAGAACATTCTCCAAAAGAGATCATATACTGGTACACAGGGAAAAACTCAACAAATACAAAAAGATTGAAATAATCTCATGCATTCTTTCAGACCACAGTGCAATAAAACTCAATATCAACACCAGGATAAACCCTACATCCTATAAGAACACATGGAGACTAAACAACACTCTCCTGAATAATGAATGGGTCAAGGAAAAAATGAAGAAAGAAATAAAAACATTCCGGGAACTGAATGACAATGATAAAACAACACAGCAAAATCTATGGGCCACTTTAAAAGCAATCCTAAGAGGGAAGTTTATAGCTCTAAGTGCCCACATTAAAAAAACAGAAAGAGCACAAGTGAATGATCTAACACTGCAGCTAAAAATACTTGAGAGTCAACAAGTGAACCCTAAACGGAGCAAACAAGAAGAAATAACAAAAATCAGAGCAGAGATCAAACACAAAAAGATTGAAATCATCTCATGCATTCTATCAGTCCACAGTGCAATAAAACTCAATATCAATACCAGGATAAACCTTACAACACACAAGACCACATGGAGACTAAACAACACTCTCCTGAATAATGAATGGGTCAAGGAAGAAGAGATCGACAGCTTAAACAGACCAATAATATGTGAAGAAATTGAAGATGTAATAAGCAGCCTCCCAACCAAAAAATGCCCAGGTCCAGATGGTTTCACAGCAGAATTCTATAAAATATTTCAAAAAGACTTACAATCATTAATATTCAAGTTGTTTAGAAGGATACAAACGGAGGGAGTTCTCCCAGATTCCTTCTATGAAGCCAGCATCACTCTAATACCAAAACCAGGCAAAGATGCAACTAAAAAGGAGAACTATAGACCCATCTCCCTAATGAACACAGATGCCAAAATTCTAAATAGGATACTGGCAAATCGCATACAGACCCACATCAAGAAGATCATCCACCATGACCAAGTTGGATTCATACCAGAGATGCAGGGATGGTTCAACATACGAAAATCAATAAATATCATCAAGCATATAAACGGACTGAAAGACAAAAACCACACCATCATCTCAATTGACGCGGAAAAAGCCTTTGACAAAATCCAGCATCCGTTCATGTTTAAAGTCCTAGAGGGAATTGGATTGGAGGGATCATTCCTTAATGTAATCAAAGCCATATACAGGAAACCCACAGCCAATATCATCCTAAATGGGGAAACGACAGAAGCATTCCCCTTAAGGGTAGGAACTCGGCAAGGTTGTCCCCTGTCACCACTCCTTTTCAACATAGTGCTTGAATCCCTTGCTAGGGCAATAAGGCAAGAAAAGGAAATTAAAGGAGTTCTAATAGGAAAAGAGGAAGTCAAGCTATCCCTTTTTGCTGATGATATGATTGTCTACTTAAGGGATGCTAAGAACTCCACCAGGAAACTCCTAGAAACGATTAGGAGCTTCAGTAAGGTGGCAGGATACAAAATAAACCTAGAAAAATCAGTAGCCTTTCTCTACACCAACAGTAGGCAGCTGAAGAAGGAATACAAGGAGACCTTCCCACTCACAATAGCCTCAAAAACAATAAAATACCTAGGAACAAACCTAACCAAAGATACCAAGGACCTCTACAACAAAAATTTTAAACCTCTGAAGAAGGAAATTGAAGAAGACATCAGGAGATGGACAAACCTCCCATGCTCATGGATTGGGAAAATAAATATAGTAAAAATGTCCATTCTACCTAAACTTGTATACAGATTTAATGCAATCCCAATCAAAATCCCCAAGAGCTTCTTCACATGTTTGGAAAAAAGAATCCTCAATTTCATTTGGAAAAACAAAAGACCCCGAATAGCCAAAGCAACTCTGGGCGAAAAGAGCAATACAGGGGGGATCGCTATACCAGACATCAAACTATACTACAGGGCTATAGTCATAAAAACAGCTTGGTACTGGCACAAAAACAGACCAGTTGACCAATGGAACAAAATTGAAGATCCAAACCTGAGCACATACAATTTCAGCCATCTCATATTTGATAAGGAGGCCAAGAAGACACATTGGAGGAAAGACAGCATCTTCAACAAGTGGTGTTGGCAAAACTGGATCACCACCTGTAGAAGAATGAAATTAAACCCCTACCTCTCACCCTGTACAAAAGTCAATTCCAAATGGATCAAAGACCTCAACGTGAAATCCAAAACTCTGGAGGTGATAGAAGAGAAACTTGGCAGCAGACTACAAGACGTAGGTGTAGGAAAAGACTTCTTAAATCAGACAGCAGCTGCACAAGAAATAAGGTCGTCAATTGACAAATGGGACCTCATTAAACTCAAAAGCTTCTGTACATCAAAGGAAACAATAAAGGAAGTGAAGAGAAAACCCACAGAATGGGAGGAAACCTTCACAGCAGATACATCCGACAAAGCATTAATCTCCAGAGTATACAAGCTACTCAAAAAACAAAGAAGAAAGAAAACAAATGAATCACTCAGAAGATGGAGCAAAGATCTGAACAGAGACTTCACAGAGGAGGAATTAGAGATGGCTGAGAAACACCTTAAGAAGTGTTCAACATCACTAATAATTAAGGAAATGCAAATTAAAACCACCTTAAGATACCACCTTACTCCAGTAAGACTGGCTAGGATCAAGAAAACAAATGATGCCAAGTGCTGGAGAGGGTGTGGGGAAAGGGGAACACTCATCCATTGCTGGTGGGAATGTAAACTTGTGCAGCCACTATGGAAAACAGTGTGGAGAACCCTTAGAAGACTCAAAATGATCCTGCCATTTGACCCAGTCATACCACTCCTGGGTATATACCCACAAGACTCATCTTACTGCAGAGATACATGCACAGCTATATTTATTGCCACTCTGTTCACAATAGCAAAAAACTGGAATCAACCCAAATGCCCCTCAACTGACGAGTGGATAGAGAAAATGTGGTACATGTACACAATGGAATTCTATGCAGCAGTAAAGAAAGACAACATCATGAACTTTGCAGGTAAATGGATGGAGCTTGAAGACATCATGTTAAGTGAAGTAACACAGTCCCAGAAAAACAAACGACAAATGGTATCTCTCATATGTGGACGCTAGTACCAATAACCCAGTTATAAATATTTCTTGTGGAGAGGGATGCATATTAAAAGAACAACAACAGAAAGATTGCATCAGAAGGCTGACTGAAATGGTGACTCGGGAGGGGTGGGAGGGGTGGGAGAGGGACACGGGTGTATATTCGATTGGTGCATGTTTAATTGACGTGAGTTCAACAAGTATCCAGTTTTGCCCAGACTCTGTCTACAGGATACATGGTGTTTTAGGACTTAGTAAAAGTAAATATGTGCATATTGGACAACATTGGTTTGAAGGCTGATAAAAACGGTAATGCATCTGAGTTAATTGGTGATATAAATTGCTCTTGTCCACATTAGCTTTAACTAAAATCTGTATAACAATTACTTTGGGATTGGTATAAACAAATGTTCTCTATAATTTTGCTGTCATATAGTATCACCTGGTAGCAATCTCTTTCACCTATAGGATGATTTAACTCAAAAATAAACTTTGTTTCCCAAGTTAATCACATACAGTAACCCAAAACAGCATGGGTGAACTTGATGAAATCTGTGCCTTGATTCCACCCTATAGGTATGTATAAAACAACTGCTTTTTTGAGACTCATGGGTCAAAAATAAAAACCTTAAATAAAAAAGGGGGATATAGATAGATATGAAAACTTTTTGTCAAAAAACCTTGCAACCCAAATCTTAAAACTAACTATGGGAAAGGATTTGTATGTTCCAACAGGCCAGAGTATCACCAACTTAATGGCTGAGAAAGAAAATGCAGCTTTGCAGTGAGTAGGATGTACCAGAAAGTGCCAGCAGAAGGATTGACTCCTCTGGGCATTGAAGGGAAGAAATGCCTCAGATTGCTGCAGACATCAGGCCCCTCTGTGGATCCTACTAGTAACAACTATTTTTAATGATTCCTAACGAAGCTTACCTTCTAGGTGCCGCAAAGGTTTTAATACAAGAGACTTTCTTAACTCCCCCCCATAGAATAAGGAGAAATATGATGATGATGAGGTCGTTCTCCAGCTGTAGATTGGAGCCAGCTGTTATAGAGGTATTCTCTTGTAAAATCGGTAAAACTGCCTTCTTTAATTGACTAATGGACATAGAAACTGTGAAAAGGATTATTCTCTATTCAGAACCAAATATAATGCTAAAGTCTCCTTAAGCTATGCACTTAAGCAAAATATATTAATACAGGAGCTCTGACATCAACAATGGATTATTCTACCAAGGAGATGTTGGCCAGGGGATCCAAGCCCCCACAAAAGGTAAAGGCTCCTTGCCTCCAAACTGGGATATCTGCAGGAAGAGAGGCGATAAGGCCCTGCTGTTGAAGACCTGATATAAACATGGGAAAGATGTATGGAGACCGCACTTGCAAGTATACAGATGGTCTCTGGAATGCCAGAGAGTGTTACCAAAGGCCACTAAACCAATAAAGCAAATATAGGTCTCCTTGAGTCAAGCAAGACTCCTCCGTCAGCACCAGCTACACCTCATCTGCCTGGAAATACTGTGCAGCAGTGGCAGCCATATGTCTGTATATCCCAAATCTAATTGGCTATTAGCTCTCTCCTTGGAGGAATAACCCACGGCTGATGCCACAAGCTTACATCCTCTAATGGTTAGGAGATGTTATAAACCACACGAAGACCCTGTCATACTTAACAGAAGAAAATGTAATTCATGGATTAACATACCATCCAAACATCTGTGTCTATACCAAAGTAACCTACCATAACAATTAGTACTGTTTAAATACCTATATATCTAATTGCGTGTGCTTCATTAGTAGGATCGAAAGGCTATATATTATACTGTTTAAATACCTATATATCTAATTGCATGTGCTTCATTAGTATGATTGAAAGGTTATGCCTGGACAAGCTGGCAGCCCATGAAAGAAAACAGCCAGAATTGACTAGAGACCAAGACAACAGCTCCAGAGAAAGTAGACTGTTTTGCTTCTCATCCACCTGTGCCCCTTTTCTAAGCCTAGGGAACAATCTGCGGAAGAGGGGCCATGGTAGAATGCAAAGGCTGCGATTGGGGAGAATGGTGAAACTACAGCAATATAGCCTGGACACTCATTTGATCAACTTGATTGAACATACAAGCCCCCCCTGCTGGATGGTGGGACCCATGAGCTGTGTGGGTTTGGGCACAACTGCTCGCAAATTGGTTTTACATGAAGGATGCTTGTACTAACAAATTATCACTTATTGTTAAAAAAATGAAAACAAAACAAAACAAAACAAAAAAACCCAGAAAGATGCAGAAAAGTTACGGCAGAATGCATGATCTGGGATGGGTATGGGTGGGGTGGGGGGAAGGGAAGGGGATGTATGCCTGAACTGAATTGGAAAATGATGTATGAAATACACAAAGCATCAATAAAAATATAAATAAATAAAAATATTTTTGAAGTTGTGTGCATTTCATACATTTCTCAATCTAGTTTAGACCCTTTCCATGCCCCCCCCACCCCACCCCAGTTTATGCATTTTGCTGAACATGTCTTGTATCTTTTTCTCACTCTTTTTAAAGTTTTTCTATGCAGAGATTTATTGTTTGGGGCAGAAGTTTACTGTTTCAATCAGTTCTTTGACCCAGTCCTTTTGTTGCTGTTGTTCCCTCCAATTGGTATTGTTCCAAAATATGCCTATATGTACATCACACATATACCAAAATTATGATGTCTGAAAATAAACTGTATGTTAATTCCAAAACATGTATAAGAATTGACATTTTTATCTTTAATTTTATATTACTGTAAAATATGCATGCATACCCTTCACCCATATACCACAATTACAATGTCTGAAAATAAGTGGCAGGTTAATTCTAGAGTCTGTTAAGGGATTCACCTGATAACAGCTCAGGTGCTTTCAGATGATAAGAAATAACATTAATGTTGCTCATTTGCTCAATTTGCCTTAAAACTAAGGATTTGATGTTAGCATCCACAAATGAGAGGTACAACTTGTTGCTTGTTTTTCTGGGACCGTGTAACTTCACTTGGCAAAATTGCTTCTAGTTTCATCCATTTGCCTCCAAAGTTCATGATGTCATTTTTCTTTACTGTTGATTAGAACTCCATTGTGTAGATGTTCCACATTTTCTTTATCCACTCATCAGTTGAGGGGCACTTGGTTTCCTTCCAGCCCTTTGCTATTGTGAAGAGAGCTGGAATAAACAAAGATGTGCATGTAACTCTGCAATAAAATGAGTCTTGTGGGTACATACCCAAGAGTCGTATAACTGGGTCAGGTGGTAGGCTGATTTTGAGTCTTTTAAGGGTTCTCCACACCACTTTCCATAATGGCTGTACAAGTTTACATTCCCACCAGCAGTGGATGAGTGTTCCCCTTTCCCCACAACCTCTCCAGCATTTGGTATCCTTTGTTTTCTTCATCATAAGTATATTCTTACATGAGTAAGATGAAATATTAAGGTGGTTTTAATTTGCATCTCCTTAATTATTAGAGACATTGAACACTTTTTAAGATGTTCCTCATCTGTCTTTAGTTCATTTGTGAAGTCTCTGTTCAGTTCTTGATTCCATCTTTTGAGTGCTTAATAAATATACATCATTACTCATGTAAGAATTAGACTTATGGGGGGGGGATGAAGAAACAAAGGATCCCAAATGCGTGGAGAGTTTGTGGGAAAGGGGAACACTAATCAACCCACCAAAACTCCGGCCGAAAAAACAGCCGCCAATCGCACGCCCATCCCCAGCTCACAACGAACCAGCCCCCGACAACGCCCACCACCTCGCACACAAAGCCCCCCAAAGTCAACCGCAAAGCTCGCCCGCACCAGTCCCCACGCTGTTGGGAATGTAAACGTGTACAAGGCAAAGACCATTACTGGTGAAGTTGGTTGTTGTGTGGCACGTTTGGTGGTTAGGGGATGGGTAAGTAGGATGGTGGAGGGGGGGGTTGGTGGGTGGGCTGTGGGAAGTTTGGGTGTGTGTCTGGGTGGCAGGCCCCCTGTTAACCCAACGAACTCAAAAGCCAGCCTACCACACCCTGCGACACCCAGTATACGAACTCTTAGGGGTATGTACCCACACACTTCATTTTTATATGGGCCAGAGTTTTACATGCACCTCTTTTGATTTTATTCCAGCATCCTCTCAACAAATAGCAAAGGGGCTGGAAGGGAAAACCAGTGGCCCCCTCAACTGATGAGTGGATAAGAAGATAAAAGAAAATGCTGGAAATCTACACACATGGAGTTCTATGAGTAACAGTAAAGAAAAATTGACATCATTGAAACGTTGGAGGCAAATGGTGATGAACTAGAAGCAATTTTTGCCAAGTGAAAGTGTACACCGGTCCCAGAGAAAAACAAGCAACAAGAGTTGTCCTCTCTATTTGTGGCTTGCATAACAGAAATCCAATTTTAAGGGCAAAATTGAGGGGGATATGATGGGCAACATTTCAAGTGTTATTTCTTAATTCATTCTGAACAAGCAGCCCTGAGCTGTTATCAGGTGAATCCCTTTAACAGACCTCTAGAATTAAAAACCTGCCCACTTATTTTCAGGACATTTGAAATGTGGTACAAATATGGTGATGAAGGGTATCTTCCTGCATAGTTTACATAAGTAAAGTAACAATTAACAAATAAAATTGTCAATTTCTATATATCGTTTTGGAAAATTAACACATGACAGTTTATTTCAGACATCAGTAATTTTTGGTATATGTGGAAATATCATATGCATATATATAAAAAAAAAAAATGGAAAAAAAAAAAGGAAGCAAAAACAAATAGGACTGGGTTCCAAAGAATCTGATTGGAACTAGTAAAACTTTCTGCCCCAAAAATTCAAATTCCTGCATAGATAAAAACTTTAAAGAAGTGAGGAAAAAAGCATACAAGGACATGCTTTCAGCAAAAATGGCATAAAACTTGGTGCGTGGGGTGGGGGGTGGGGGGCTGGCATGGAAAAAGGGTTCTCATACTAGATTGAGTGCAATGAAATTGTGGGGCATGTAAATGCAACAATCTTCCAAAAAATTTTTATTTATTTATATTTTTTATTGATGTCTGTGATGTTTTTCATACATCATTTTCCAATTCGTTCAGGCAATAATCCCCTTCCCTTCCCCCCCCCCACCCATAAGCCCATCCCAGATCATGCATTCTGCCGTAACTTTTCTGCATCTTTCGGGGTTTTTTTTGTTTTGTTTTTTGTTTTGTTTTCATTTTATTTAAACAATTTTAATTATTTTTGAGTACAAGCATCTTTCATATAAAACCAATTTGCAACAGTTGTGTCCCAAACACACACACCCAAAGCATGCATGGGTTTGACCCAAACCTATCAGCAGGGGGGGGGCTTGTATATTCAACCAAGTTGATCAAATGAGTGCGTCAGCGTATATTGCATGTAGTTTTTCCACCATTCTCCCCCAAATTCGCAGCCGTTGCATTCTACCATTGCCCCTCTTCCCACCCGCAGATTTTTTGTTCCTAGGCTTAGAAAAGGGGGCCAGGTGGGATGCAGAATGGCAACCAGTCTCACTTCTCTCTGGAGCTGTCTTGTCTTTGGGTCCTCTAGTCATAATTCTGGCTTTTTTCTTTCATGGGGCTGCCAGCTTGTCCAGGCATAACCTTTTCAATCCTACTACGAAGGGCACATGAATTAGATATATATGGTCTTTAAGACAGTATAATATGTAGCCCTTTTCGATACCACTAAATGATAGCACACATCAATTAGATATATAGGTAATTTAAAAACTAGTACAATGTATAGGTAAGGTTCTTAGGTATGAGACACAAATGTTTGGTGGTATGTTAATCCTGAATACATTTTCTTCTCTGTTAAATTATGACCAGGGGTCATTCGATGTGGGTTTTTACAAACTTCTCCTAACCATTAGAGGATGTAAGCCTTGTGCAAAAGCACGCCATGGGTTATTCCTCAAGGAGAGAGATAGATACCAAATTAATATTTGGGATATACAGACATATTGGCTGCCACTGCTGCACATATTTCCCAGCAGATGAGGTGTAGCTGTGTGACAGGAGATCTTGGCTTGATTCAAGGAGGACTATATTTGCTTATTGGACTTTTAGTAGGAATTTCGCAACACTCTCTGGCAATTCCAGAGTACCATTCAGTAATTTGCTTGCAAATGTGTTGGTCCTCCATACATCTTTCCATGTTTATATTCCGGGTCTTCACAGCAGGGGCTCTATCGCCTCTCTTCCTGCAGATTATCCAGTTTGGAGGCAAAGGGTCTTTACCTTATTTGTGGGGGCTTGGATCTCCCTGGCCAACATCTCCCCCCTTGTAGAAATAATCATTGATAGTCAGAAAGACTACCTGTAATTAATATATTTGTGTTATAAGTTGCATAGCTTAGGAGACTTAAGATATATTTGGGTTCTGAAATAGCAGAAATAATGCTGTGTCTTTTTTTTCAACAGTTTCATTATGTCCATTAGGCAATTAAGAAGGCAGAGTTTTTTACAATTTACAAAGAATACCGCCCCCCCTTGTTCTATTAAACAGCCTGGCTCCCGCCATCGAAAACAGCTGGAAGAACTAACTCATCATCATCCATATTTCTCCTTATTCCTATGGGGGGGAGTTAAGAAAGTCTCTTGTATTAAACCTTTTGCCAGCACCAGAAGATAAGCTCCCTAGGATTCATTAAAATCATTGTTACTAGTAAGGATCCCAGAGAGGGGGCTGGATGACTGCAGCAATCTGAGGCATTACTTCCCTTCAATATGTTGTGGACATGAAGGGATGCTTGTTACTCACAATTAATCACTTATTGTTAAAAAAAATGAAAACAAAACACAACAACAACAACAACAAAAACAGAAAGATGCAGAAAGTTATGGTAGAATGCATGATCTTGGTTGGTGTGGGGGGAAGGTAAAGGGATTTTTGCCTGAACTTATTTGGAAAATTATGTATGAAATACAAAGCATCAATAAAAAAAACAGATTAAAAAAAATAAAAATAAAATTACCTAAAAGAAAAAATAAATAAAATCAATGTTATAGTAGGTTTTCCAGAGAGGGCCTGAGGTCCTGCGCAATCATGAGGCCATTTTCTTCCCTTCATGTCCAGAGAGTCATACCTTTGCATGGATCTTTCTGGTACATCACTCACTGCAAGTTTGCCATCTTTTCTTTCGCAGCTATTAAGTTGGTGATACTCTGGCCTGTTTGGACATACAAGTACGCGTTCACCATAATTTAGTTTTTAAGATTTGGATTGCAAGGGTTTTTTTTGACAAATGTTTCGTATCTATCCTATATCGCCCTTTTTTTGGTAGCCATATATACCTATAGGGTGATAAGGACCAAATTTTCTCAAGTTTGTCCACCCATGGCATTTTTGGGTTAACTTGGGAGGGTGGGGGGAGGGGTGGATGGAGATAACTTGGCGGATAATAAATTTTTATTTTTAAATGAAATCATCCTATAGGTAAAATTGCTAACCAGGTAGATACTATATGACAAGCAAAATTATAGAGAACATTTTGTTTATACCAATCCCAAGTATTGGGTTTGCATTTTTTTAGTTTAAGCTAATGTGGACAAGAGCATTTTATATCACCAATTAACTCAATGCATTGCCGTTTTTTTATCAGCCTTTAAAACCCATGTTGTTTTTAATATGCACATATTTTAAACTTTTTTACTAAGTCTAAAACCACATGTATCCTGTACCCAGAGTCTGGGCAAAACTAGATAATTGTTGAACTCACGTCCAATTAAATATGCACCAAAATCGAATTATACACCGTGGGTCCTCCTCCACACCTCCCACTTCTTCCTGAGTACACCATTTCAGTCAGTTTTCTGATGCAATCCTTTTGTTGTTGGTTTGTTCTTTTAATATGCAGTCCTCTCCAAAAGAAATTTTATACTGGGTTTTAATTGGTACTAGCACCCACATATGAGAGATACCATTGATTGGTTTGTTTTTTTTTCTGGACTGTGATACTTTTCACGTAACAGCATGATGTCTTCTTAGCTCCATCCATTTACCCCTAAAGTTTTCAGGGAGTTGTCTTTCTTACCTGCTGCATAGAATTCCCCATTGTGTCATGATACCAACATTCTCTCTAGTCCCCACTCGTCAGTTGAGAGGCATTTTGGTTGATTTCCCAGATTTTGTATTGTGAACAGAGGCGGCAAAATATTAGAGCCTGTGCATGTATCTTCTGCCAGTAAATGAGTTTTGTGGGTACAATACCCAGAGGGAGTGGTAATGACTGGGTCAAATGGCCAGGATCATTATTTTTTGTTTGAGTCTTCCCTAAGGGCCTCCCCTCCACCATTGGTGTTCCCCAATAGAGGCTTGCACAAGTTTTAACATTCCAAACCAGCAAGGATGATGCTTACCCACTTTTCCCTAACACGCCTCTCCACGCACTTAGGCCATCATTTGTTTTCTTGACCTAGCCAGTCTTACTGGGAGTAAGATGAAATCTATAAGGTGGGTTTTTAATTTGTGCATTTCCGTAATTTATTAGCACGTTGGAACACTTTTTAAGGTGTTTCGCAGCCATCTCTAATTATTCCTCACTTGTGAAGTCAAGTCTCTGTTCAATCTTTGCTCCCAGCTTTTTTGAGTAATTATTTGTTTTCTTTCTTCTTTGTTTGTTTTGAGTAGCTTGTATACTCTTGAAATTTTAATTCACTTTGTCGATGTGTAATCTGCTGTGGAGGTTTCCATCACCATTCTGCTGGATGTTACCTCTTCACTTTTCCCTTTTATATTTTCCCTTGATGTACAGAAGCTTTTGAAGTTAATGAGGTCCCCCATTTTGTCAATTGACGAACCTTTATTTTTCTTTGTGGCGCAGCCCCCCCCCTTGCTGTGTCTATGTAAGAAATCTTTGCCTAAACTACCGTATTGTAGTCATGCCCTGCCAAGTTTTCACTCTTCTAATCACCTCCGAGGTTTGGATTCCACGGTTGAGGTCTTTTTGAATCCATTTGGATTTGGACTTTTGTATAGGGGGGTGAGAGGTAGGGGTTTAATTTCATTCTTCTACAGGGGTGATCCAGTTTTGCCACAGCAACTTTTGTTGAGATGCTGTCTTTCCTCACTTCCCAATGTGTCCGTTCCTTGGCTCCTTAGCAATATGAAGTGCCTGAAATGTATGTGCTCAGGTTTGTATCTTCAGATTTATTCCATCGCCTTGATGTCTTTCCTTCCAATTTTCCTTCTCAGAGATTTAAATTTTGGATTGATAGAGGTCCCTTGAGTTTTTATCCCTTATAGGTAGGTTTTGTTTCCTAGGTAATATTTATTTTTTTGAGGCGATTGTGAGTGGAAAGTCTCCTTTGTTATTTCCTTCTTCCAGCCTGCGTTTTTTTTGTTGTAGAGAAAGGCTACTGTTTTCTAGGTTTATTTTTGTAATCATGCGCCACCTTACTGAAGCGCCTAATCGTTTCTAGGAGTTGTTCCGTGTGGAGTTCCTTTAGCATTCCCTTTTTATGTAGACAGATCATATCAATCAGCAAAAAAGGGAAGTTAGTATTGACTTCCTTCTTTTCCCTAGTAGAAACCTCCCCTTTAATTTCCGTTTATTTGCCCCTTAATTGCCCCAACAAGGTGTTTAAAGCACTATGTTGAAAAGGAGTGGAGTGAACAGGAGGACAGCCTGCCGCGAGTATCGCTCCCTTAAGGGAGAAATGCTCCTGTTCGGTTTTCATTTCCGGATTGATATTGCCTTGGGGTTTGTTCCCTATTATATGCCTTTGATTACATTAAGGTATGATCCTCCAATCCAATTCCATCTAAGACTTTAAACACAAGAACGGAGCTGGGAATTATGATCGAAGAGCTTTTTCTGTGTCAATTGAGATGATTTGGTGGTGGTTTGTTTTTTTTTGATCTTTCAGTCCATTTATATATGCTTGATGATATTTATCTTATTGATTTTTCAATATATTTACACCATCCCCTGCATCTCTGGTATGAATCCCACTGGGTCATGATGGATGAGTCCTTCTTGATGTGGGTAGGTAGGCGATTTGCCAGTATCCTAATTAGAATTTTGACATCTTTGTGTTCATTAGGGAGATGGTCCTATAGTTCTCCTTTTTAGTTTTCTTTGCCTGGTTTTGGTATAAGAAGTGATGCTGGTTTAATAGAAGGAATCTGGGAGAACCTCCCTTCCGTTTTGTTATGGCCTTCCCTAAACAACGTGAATATTAAATGATATGTAAGTCACTTTATTTTGAAAATTTTTATAGAATTCTGCTGTGAAACCGATTTTTTTTTTTTTTTTTTTTTTTTTTTTTTTTTTTTTTTTTTTTTTACGTTTTCAATTTCTTCACATATTTTGTCCTGTTTAGGCTGTCGATCTCTTTTCTTCCTTGACCCATTTCATTATTCAAGATTGTGTAGTTTAGTCTCCATGTGTCTTGTATGTTGTAGGGTTTAATCTGGTATTGATATTGAGTTTTTTTNAAAAAAACTCAATATCAATACCAGATTAAACCCTACAACATACAAGACACATGGAGACTAAACTACACAATCTTGAATAATGAAATGGGTCAAGGAAGAAAAGAGATCGACAGCCTAAACAGGACAAAATATGTGAAGAAATTGAAAACGTAAAAAAAAAAAAAAAAAAAAAAAAAAAAAAAAAAAAAAAAAAAAAATCGGTTTCACAGCAGAATTCTATAAAAATTTTCAAAATAAAGTGACTTACATATCATTTAATATTCACGTTGTTTAGGGAAGGCCATAACAAAACGGAAGGGAGGTTCTCCCAGATTCCTTCTATTAAACCAGCATCACTTCTTATACCAAAACCAGGCAAAGAAAACTAAAAAGGAGAACTATAGGACCATCTCCCTAATGAACACAAAGATGTCAAAATTCTAATTAGGATACTGGCAAATCGCCTACCTACCCACATCAAGAAGGACTCATCCATCATGACCCAGTGGGATTCATACCAGAGATGCAGGGGATGGTGTAAATATATTGAAAAATCAATAAGATAAATATCATCAAGCATATATAAATGGACTGAAAGATCAAAAAAAAACAAACCACCACCAAATCATCTCAATTGACACAGAAAAAGCTCTTCGATCATAATTCCCAGCTCCGTTCTTGTGTTTAAAGTCTTAGATGGAATTGGATTGGAGGATCATACCTTAATGTAATCAAAGGCATATAATAGGGAACAAACCCCAAGGCAATATCAATCCGGAAATGAAAACCGAACAGGAGCATTTCTCCCTTAAGGGAGCGATACTCGCGGCAGGCTGTCCTCCTGTTCACTCCACTCCTTTTCAACATAGTGCTTTAAACACCTTGTTGGGGCAATTAAGGGGCAAATAAACGGAAATTAAAGGGGAGGTTTCTACTAGGGAAAAGAAGGAAGTCAATACTAACTTCCCTTTTTTGCTGATTGATATGATCTGTCTACATAAAAAGGGAATGCTAAAGGAACTCCACACGGAACAACTCCTAGAAACGATTAGGCGCTTCAGTAAGGTGGCGCATGATTACAAAAATAAACCTAGAAAACAGTAGCCTTTCTCTACAACAAAAAAAACGCAGGCTGGAAGAAGGAAATAACAAAGGAGACTTTCCACTCACAATCGCCTCAAAAAAATAAATATTACCTAGGAAACAAAACCTACCTATAAGGGATAAAAACTCAAGGGACCTCTATCAATCCAAAATTTAAATCTCTGAGAAGGAAAATTGGAAGGAAAGACATCAAGGCGATGGAATAAATCTGAAGATACAAACCTGAGCACATACATTTCAGGCACTTCATATTGCTAAGGAGCCAAGGAACGGACACATTGGGAAGTGAGGAAAGACAGCATCTCAACAAAAGTTGCTGTGGCAAAACTGGATCACCCCTGTAGAAGAATGAAATTAAACCCCTACCTCTCACCCCCCTATACAAAAGTCCAAATCCAAATGGATTCAAAAAGACCTCAACCGTGGAATCCAAACCTCGGAGGTGATTAGAAGAGTGAAAACTTGGCAGGGCATGACTACAATACGGTAGTTTAGGCAAAGATTTCTTACATAGACACAGCAAGGGGGGGGGCTGCGCCACAAAGAAAAATAAAGGTTCGTCAATTGACAAAATGGGGGACCTCATTAACTTCAAAAGCTTCTGTACATCAAGGGAAAATATAAAAGGGAAAAGTGAAGAGGTAACATCCAGCAGAATGGTGATGGAAACCTCCACAGCAGATTACACATCGACAAAGTGAATTAAAATTTCAAGAGTATACAAGCTACTCAAAACAAACAAAGAAGAAAGAAAACAAATAATTACTCAAAAAAGCTGGGAGCAAAGATTGAACAGAGACTTGACTTCACAAGTGAGGAATAATTAGAGATGGCTGCGAAACACCTTAAAAAGTGTTCCAACGTGCTAATAAATTACGGAAATGCACAAATTAAAAACCCACCTTATAGATTTCATCTTACTCCCAGTAAGACTGGCTAGGTCAAGAAAACAAATGATGGCCTAAGTGCGTGGAGAGGCGTGTTAGGGAAAAGTGGGTAAGCATCATCCTTGCTGGTTTGGAATGTTAAAACTTGTGCAAGCCTCTATTGGGGAACACCAATGGTGGAGGGGAGGCCCTTAGGGAAGACTCAAACAAAAAATAATGATCCTGGCCATTTGACCCAGTCATTACCACTCCCTCTGGGTATTGTACCCACAAAACTCATTTACTGGCAGAAGATACATGCACAGGCTCTAATATTTTGCCGCCTCTGTTCACAATACAAAATCTGGGAAATCAACCAAAATGCCTCTCAACTGACGAGTGGGGACTAGAGAGAATGTTGGTATCATGACACAATGGGGAATTCTATGCAGCAGGTAAGAAAGACAACTCCCTGAAAACTTTAGGGGTAAATGGATGGAGCTAAGAAGACATCATGCTGTTACGTGAAAAGTATCACAGTCCAGAAAAAAAAACAAACCAATCAATGGTATCTCTCATATGTGGGTGCTAGTACCAATTAAAACCCAGTATAAAATTTCTTTTGGAGAGGACTGCATATTAAAAGAACAAACCAACAACAAAAGGATTGCATCAGAAAACTGACTGAAATGGTGTACTCAGGAAGAAGTGGGAGGTGTGGAGGAGGACCCACGGTGTATAATTCGATTTTGGTGCATATTTAATTGGACGTGAGTTCAACAATTATCTAGTTTTGCCCAGACTCTGGGTACAGGATACATGTGGTTTTAGACTTAGTAAAAAAGTTTAAAATATGTGCATATTAAAAACAACATGGGTTTTAAAGGCTGATAAAAAAACGGCAATGCATTGAGTTAATTGGTGATATAAAATGCTCTTGTCCACATTAGCTTAAACTAAAAAAATGCAAACCCAATACTTGGGATTGGTATAAACAAAATGTTCTCTATAATTTTGCTTGTCATATAGTATCTACCTGGTTAGCAATTTTACCTATAGGATGATTTCATTTAAAAATAAAAATTTATTATCCGCCAAGTTATCTCCATCCACCCCTCCCCCCACCCTCCCAAGTTAACCCAAAAATGCCATGGGTGGACAAACTTGAGAAAATTTGGTCCTTATCACCCTATAGGTATATATGGCTACCAAAAAAAGGGCGATATAGGATAGATACGAAACATTTGTCAAAAAAAACCCTTGCAATCCAAATCTTAAAAACTAAATTATGGTGAACGCGTACTTGTATGTCCAAACAGGCCAGAGTATCACCAACTTAATAGCTGCGAAAGAAAAGATGGCAAACTTGCAGTGAGTGATGTACCAGAAAGATCCATGCAAAGGTATGACTCTCTGGACATGAAGGGAAGAAAATGGCCTCATGATTGCGCAGGACCTCAGGCCCTCTCTGGAAAACCTACTATAACATTGATTTTATTTATTTTTTCTTTTAGGTAATTTTATTTTTATTTTTTTTAATCTGTTTTTTTTATTGATGCTTTGTATTTCATACATAATTTTCCAAATAAGTTCAGGCAAAAATCCCTTTACCTTCCCCCCACACCAACCAAGATCATGCATTCTACCATAACTTTCTGCATCTTTCTGTTTTTGTTGTTGTTGTTGTTGTGTTTTGTTTTCATTTTTTTTAACAATAAGTGATTAATTGTGAGTAACAAGCATCCCTTCATGTCCACAACATATTGAAGGGAAGTAATGCCTCAGATTGCTGCAGTCATCCAGCCCCCTCTCTGGGATCCTTACTAGTAACAATGATTTTAATGAATCCTAGGGAGCTTATCTTCTGGTGCTGGCAAAAGGTTTAATACAAGAGACTTTCTTAACTCCCCCCCATAGGAATAAGGAGAAATATGGATGATGATGAGTTAGTTCTTCCAGCTGTTTTCGATGGCGGGAGCCAGGCTGTTTAATAGAACAAGGGGGGGCGGTATTCTTTGTAAATTGTAAAAATTGCCTTCTTTAATTGCCTAATGGACATAATGAAACTGTTGAAAAAAAAAAAGCATTATTTTCTCTATTCAGAACCCAAATATAATGCTTAAAGTCTCCTTAAGCTATCACTTAAACAAAATATATCAACACAGGTAGGTCCTTTCTGACTTCAATGGATTATTTTTACCAAGGAGATGTTGGCTGGGAGATCCAAGCCCCCACAAATAAGGTAAAGACTCCTTTCCTCCAAACTGGATATCTGCAGGAAGATAGGCGATAAGGCCCCTGCTGTGAAGACCTGGATTATAAACATGGAAAGACTGGTATGGAGGACCAACAATTCTGCAAGCATACTGATGGTATCTGGAATTGGCCAGAGAGTGTTGCAAAGTCCTACTAAAATCGTTCCAATAAAGCAAATATCTGTCTCCTTGATCAAGCAAGACTCCTCCTGTTCAGCACAGCTAACACCTCGATCTGCTGGGAAAATATGTGCAGCAGTGGGCAGCCATATGTCTGTATATCCCAAATTTAATTGGTTATCAGCTCTCTCCTTGGAAGGATAACCCATGGCTGTTGCACAAGGCTTACCATCCTCTAATGGTTAGGAAGATGTTTGATAAAAAACCACATCGAATGACCCTGTTCTAATACTTAACAGAAGAAGAAAATGTAATTCAGGATTAACATACCATCCAAAACATTCTGTGTCTCTCCCTAAGTAACCTACCATAACCAATTGTACTGTTTAAATTACCTATATATCTAATTGTGTGTGCTTCATTTAGTAGGATCGAAATAAGTGGTACGATTTAGTACTGTCTAAAGACCTATATCTAATTTCTTGTGCTTCGTTAGTAGGAGCAAAAGGTTATGCCTGGACAAGCTGGCAGCCATGAAAGAAAAAAGCCAGAATTAACTAGAGGACCCAAAACAACAGCTCCAGAGAGAGTGGGACTGTTTTGCTTCTCATCCCACCTGTGCCCCTTTTCTAAGCTAGGGAACAATCTGCTTGGTGGGGGTGTGGGGGGAAGAGGGGGCATGGTTAGAATGCAACGGCTGCGAATTGGGGGAGAATGGTGGAAAAAACTAACATGCATATAACGGCTGGCACTCAATTTGATCAACTTGGTTGAATATACAAGGCCCCCCCTGCTGGATGGTGGGACCCATGCATCTGTGTGGGGGGGGTTTGGCGACAAACTGTTTGCAAATTGTTTTTATATGAAAGATGCTTGTACTAACAAATTATCACTTTTTGTTAAATAAAACTGAAATACAAAACAAAAAACAAAACAAAAAAAAGCCCAGAAAGATGCAGAAAAGGTTACGGCAGAATGCATGATCTGGGATGGGCTTATGGGTGGGGGGTGGGGGGAAAGGGAAGGGGATGTATTGCTGAACGAATTGGAAATGATGTATGAAAAGACATCACAGCATCAATAAAAATATTAAATAAATAAAAATTTTTTTGGAAGTTGGGCATTTCATACATTTCTCAATCTAGTTAGACCCTTTCCATGCGCCCCCCACCCACCATCCCCACGTTTTATGTCCATTTTGCTGAAAGCACTGTCTTGTATCTTTTTCTCACTTTTTTAACAGTTTTTCTATGCAGGAATTTGATTGTTTGGGGCAGAAAGTTTTACTGTTCCAATCAGTTTTTTGACCCAGTCCTTTTGTTGCTGTGCTTCCCTCCAGTTTGTATTGTTCCAAAAATATGCCTATATGAATGCCACATATACCAAAAATTACTGATGTCTGAAATAAACGTCTGTTAATTCAAAACATTATAGAATATTGACAATTTTTATTTTTAATTTTACTTACTTGTAAATATGCAGGGGATACCCTTCATCCCATATTTTTACCACATTACAAATGTCTGAAAATAAGTGGGCAGGTTACAATTCTAGAGTCTGTTAAAGGATTCACCTGATAACAGCTCAGGTGCTTTCAGATGATAAGAAATAACATTAATGTTGCTCATTCTCAATTTTGCCTTAAAAATTTAAGGGATTTGCTGTTAGCACTCACAAATGAGAGAGGTACAACTCTTGTTGCTTGTTTTTCCTGGAGACCGTTGTACACTTCACTTGGCAATAATTGCTTCTAGTTTCACATTTGCCTCCAAACGTTCATGATGTTCATTTTTCTTTACTGTTGATTAGAACTCCATTGTGTAGATGTTCCACATTTCTATATCCACTCATCAGATGAGGGGGCATGGTTTCCCTGTCCAGCCCTTTGTAATTGTTCGAAGAGGATGCTGGAATAAAAATCAAAAGATGTTGCATTGGTAAACTCTGCATAGTAAAAATGACAGGTGGGTGGGTTACATACCCCTAAGAGTTCGTATACTGGGTGTCGCAGGGTGTGGTAGGCTGGCTTTTGAGTTCGTTGGGTTAACAGGGGGCCTGCCACCCAGACACACACCCAAACTTCCCACAGCCCACCCACCAACCCCCCCCTCCACCATCCTACTTACCCATCCCCTAACCACCAAACGTGCCACACAACAACCAACTTCACCAGTAATGGTCTTTGCCTTGTACACGTTTACATTCCCAACAGCGTGGGGACTGGTGCGGGCGAGCTTTGCGGTTGACTTTGGGGGGCTTTGTGTGCGAGGTGGTGGGCGTTGTCGGGGGCTGGTTCGTTGTGAGCTGGGGATGGGCGTGCGATTGGCGGCTGTTTTTTCGGCCGGAGTTTTGGTGGGTTGATTAGTGTTCCCCTTTCCCACAAACTCTCCACGCATTTGGGATCCTTTGTTTCTTCATCCCCCCCCCATAAGTCTAATTCTTACATGAGTAATGATGTATATTTATTAAGAAAGTGGTTTTAAATTGCATTTCCTTAATTACCAGTGATATCGAACACTTTTTAAGATGTTTCTCAGCCATCTTCTTCATTTGTGAAGTTTCTTTTCAGCTCTTTGCTCCATCACTTGAATGGGCCATTTGCTTTCTTGATCCTTTGTTTTTTGAATAGTTTATGTACTCTTGATGTTAATGCTCTATCAGATGTATCACTAGGTTTCCTCCCACTCTGTGAGTTTTCTCTTCATTTCTTTCATTGTTTCTTACACTGTACAGAAGCTCTTGAGTTTAATAAGGACCCATTTGTCAATTGTTGACCTTATTTTTTTGTACAGCTACTGTCTGGTTTAGAAAAGTCTTTTCTTATGCCTATTTCTTGTAGGTTACTGCCAACGTTTTCTTCTATCATTTTCAGAGTTTTGGGTTTCACATTGAGGTCTTTGACCCATTTGGAATTGATTTTTGTATATGGTGAGAGGTATAGGTTTAGTTTTATTCTTCTACAAGTGGTGATCCAGTTATACCAACACTATTTGCTGAAGATGCTTTCTTTCTTCCATTGTGTATTCTTTCCTCTTTGTCAAATATAAATTGGCTGAAATTGAACGAGTGCTCAAGTTCACATCTTCAATTTTGTTCCATTGATCTAATTTTTGTGCCAATTCCAGGCTTTTTTTTTTCTGAGACAGGGTCTCCCTGTAGCTACAGGTGTCCTGGAACTCGCTATGTAGACCAGGCTGGACTTTAACTCACAGAGATCCGCCTGCCTCTGCCTCCCAAGTGTTAGGATTAAAGGCGTGATCCACCATGTCCAGCTTTTTTTTTTTTTTCCAGCCTGTCTTTATGTTTATGTTCTTAACCACTGATCTTTCTCTCCAGGTTCAGGTTGACATATTTGCAATTTTCTAGTGGGACTCAGTTATAGTTGGGGTTACATGACATTCTCCTCACTAGATCAAATGAATATCTGAGTAAATAAACCCCTGAATAGCATAGTTCAAGACTGGCTTATTCTTCAGCACTAATCCAGTAGTAGATACCAACTGCAGCAGCAGTCTCAACCCATCTATATGACTACTATGAAAATAAAATATTCAATGATAATCATATGTTCAATTAAAACAGTCGTTGGAGAATAAGAAAACAAGTATAATTTATAATAAAATATTGTTTCTTAAGTGTGGGACTGGAAAGATAAATAGAATCAGTTAATCACCAGTATAAATATAACAACAGATAAATACAGAAGAAAAAATAAAAAGGCATAATTAAAAGTTAAAGAAATAAACAAGATTATAATTAGAGCACTCTCAAGAAACTAAGACAGGTGTGAGCCTTTGTGAAAACCTATCTCAGAAGAGAAAATAGGAAAAGGATGAGTATACGTCAGTGTAAATTAGGTCTAGACAACTAAAATTAGATAATAAGGAAAGGAAGTATAAAGTGAAGGAAAGAGAAGAGGGTGCACCCGCAGCCTCTGTCTTTATGTAGCTATTCACATGAGTGCAATTGCTCAGTCTGTGCTTGTGTCCTCACACTCCTGAGTATAGGTCCTGTATCTGTAAAAAGTCCCTCACACTCCTGAGTGTAGGTGCTCTAACAGTGTTCTCACTCTCCTGGGCACAGGTTCATACTTCCTCTTTACAGAACCACTCAAGTGTTTGCAGGAGGAGAGTCAGTTTCTAGGCTGTTGTGCTTTTCTGTCTTTGCCCATTTTTCTGGAAGAAACTTTGTGGAATATTGCTTCTTGCATTGATCTTTGCATTGTTTTTCCCATCACTAATGGATGCGAATTAGGGGGGAAGACTGTGTGTATTATTACTCTAAATGTCTTTCTAACTCTAAGCACAGAAAAGCTCCCACTGGGATGCCACTGAACTAAGCACCTTTGAACAATTTCCACCACTCATATCTTAAGTGAGAGAGAACCCAGAATATGGCTTTACCCAGATTTCTACAGCGTAGAACACTGAAATTTTAATTCAGAGTGTCTCCTCTAGCTTGAGGTATTCTATTATCAAAGTCTCTTTGTAGTTCACTGACACTTGCCCCAGCTTCTGAGAATGAGTCAACAGTGAGAGATCTTTACCTTCAGAGCAGCCTAGCCACCAGTTCAGCACCGGGCATCAGAATGACTTTTTCATTGATGAAGTGAAAGAATTTTCCCAGACCTGCATGGCATGTGGACTCCAGAGATTCCTGTCTGGTTGATGTGAAAACCTGTTTCATGTTTATTCTGTTTGTTTGTTCATTTGTGTTTTTGAGAGCTTTTGGTTTGTTCCTTGTATTTTGAGAACTGGTCTCCCTGTAGCCTCAGACAAAGGACTGGAACTTGCTATGTAAACAAGGTAGCCTAGATCTCACAGTGATACCCTTGCCCCTGTCTCCTTGGAGTCCTGGGGTCTCAGCCCTTGATTAGGTTTGTGTCACTGTTTTACTTTTTTTCTACTCTTTCCTCTCCTGACACAGCTGCCAATAAGTATAATCTCTCTCTCTCTCTCTCTCTCTCTCTCTCTCTCTCTCTCTCTCTCTCTCTCTCTCCACTCCCTTCCCCTCCCCTCCCCTCCACTCTTCTCCTCTCCTCTTTTTTTTTTTCTCCCCATCCTTAAATACTGAGAGGCAAGGTGAATTTTTGAATGTTCTTTCTTTGTATTAAGACAAAAACAGCCTTTTGCTATGGCATTCACTTTGCAAAGGAGCAGAGCACTCTGAACTTGGGGCTGAGACCTCAGGAAAAGACTTTGGACTCACCTTCTCTTCCACGTTGTAAAATTTTCTTTTTTTCTTTGCTGCAGATGCTAATGTTCTTCACTCTGATTACCACAAAGAATAGCTGCTTTCCTTCTATCCCCAGCAAATTTGACAGTGTCTGTAGTCCTGCACTGAACCTGCCATCTTTACAGCTGGGAAAAACATTTTTAAGAAATACTTTGGAAAGACTGAGAGAAAGATGCAAGACAAGTATGGCAGAAAGCATGAACTGGGGTGGGGTGGGGACAGGGATAGAGGTACAAGACTAATTATTTTATTAACCATTCAAATTAATTGTAGGATATTATAGGTTGTGTTATATTAACTTCTATGAGAAGAAGGTAAAATATACCATGTTAGTTAGTATTAATTTGCAAATAGTAATCTTCAAACAATGGAGAAACTCATGACTGAAAACTTTTCCTGTGTATGAATAGTAGTGATGTAATAAGAATGATCTAACTGAAGATGGTACAAAAATAATGAGACCCCAAGAATAACATTCAAAATATTGCCTGTAGCAAAGCACAGACCCATTTTTAGGTCAAAGGCTGTGACTAATGACCCTAATGAACACTGGGTACTTTATTTTATTTATGAAATATTTTAAATATGCAAAAGAATGGTTAATACTTGAGCAAGTAGTCATGTTTCTACTCTCTGGTTTTGACAAATATTCTAATGTTTATATGAATTTTTAAGCAGTTCAAGAAAAGTGCTTTAGTAGATTATTACCTTTTCCTTGACCTCGTCCCAGATATCTGCCTCCTATGTGAAAGCTAAAATTCTTATACAAATTAACACTTACAATTCAGTTTCCAACACTGATAAAATTCTACTTAGAATACTACTCACCATTTAACATATAATGCCATATCATCTTCGATCATTGACAAGCAACATTAAGTATTCCTGAGTATTTTCTACACAAATTATCCAAATCTGAAAGAAGCTATATATTTGGCTGAAAGATGAAAATGTATTGGCTTGTATCTCTAGGGTATATGAGAAAATGTATTTTTGTCTTTACATGTTATGCATAGATTTGCATCTTATCTCCTTAGAAGCTATAAAGGCAGATACAGCACAGTCTCCAACATGAAGTTTGTGTACATTATATATTATATATGTATATTATATATTATATGTAATATATAATATTATATATTATATACATTTAGAAGTATGTCATATTTAATATATAAATATAATAAATTATATTTTTACATGTGTAAACATATGCTATCTATAACTATTATATATAGCATTTTTCTTATAATTTCTTTAGAACATTATCTGGTCAACTTTATCATTCAGAAGAGTTATAAATATTATATTATATTATATATATTATATATATTATAACTGGTCAACTTTACATTCAGAAGAGTTATAAATAGTATATTATATTAGATGAGTATTATATTATATTATATGATAATATTTATAAAAATAATATAATATATATATATATATAATATACAATATATTCCTGCATATAGTCACTTCCCTAAGAGAAAATTCACTATTGTAAAGTATCAGCTTCACAAGTAGTAACTTAAAAAGAAGAACCGAGCTAATTCAATTTCTGTATGTGATAACAAAATTTGTTTTATAATTGGTTATTATTTTTCCTTGGCATGCAATGTTTAACAAACCTATTGCAATAAAACCCCCCTTTCATTGGCATTATAGACTTTACAGTCATCAAGCAACATCCTATTCTTTTTTTACAGTCTTAAAATTTGCAATATGATAATTTATCAGTGGAATTACATACTGTAGAGAAAAAGCATCCTTCAAAACTAATACCCAGGGCTGGAGAGATGGCTCAAGGCAGTTTAAGAGCAGTGACTGCTCTTGCAGACGACCCGGTTTCAATTCCCTACCCGGCAAGCCCACATGGCACTAAGACAATCGTTGACTCCAGTTACAGGGGAATCTGACGCCCCTCTTCTGACCTCCACAAAATTGCACAACATGGTGCACCAACCTACATGCAGAGAGTACATTCAGGACAAAATAAAATATAATAAATTAATTAAAAAAGGATTTTTTTTTTTTTATTTTTTTTCCTAAGAAGATTAAAAAAAAAAAAAAAAAAAACTAATACCCATCCAAACAGGAAATATGAAAACAAAGCTCTAAGACTAAATTTGTCATTTCATGTGCCTCTTATCTGAAAGAAAAAAAACAAAACTAAGATTGCATAACATTATAAGGTTTAGAAACACTGTGCCAGATCTTTTTCAGTCAAGAAGCTAAGTGGTATATTTCTGGAGCCTGGTAAAAAAACAACTGTTTTCATACATTGTATTCATATGAATGAAGAGTAAGAATGAAAATCAAGTTCTTAATTTGAAGTGAGTTGCTGGTAAATTTATTCTAACTCTATGATTTAATAAAAACAGTTTTTGAAATTTATCTTTTATATAATTTGTAAAATTTCCACTCTACTTATGTTTAAATATTTATATAATATAAATTTATTTTTAAATTTATATTTAGCTACAGTCATGTATGAATTTTGTATTACAAAGTATGAATTTTTAATTAATTTATAGGAAACATATTAAGATATACTCATGTATACAAAAATTGTAAAACTCTCAGCACCAAAATGAGTTAGAAATGAAAATGGAATAAATAACTGGACACATGTAATATTTAAGAAAAGATAAACTGAATCTATGTTAAAGTAGGTATTAGATTGGCTTACATCATACAGTATAGGTCCTCCAACAATAACCATAGAATGCTGGAGAGGTTGGGAACTTGCACCTAGTGTTTCCAAAAGCCTGAATGCTCAGCAGTCAGTATGTGGTAATGAAGGCCTAGAGGACTCCTGTAGAGCTGGTAGCATTCAGTCCAACTTGGAAGGCCAAAGCAGCTGGGTTCTCATGTCAGTGAGGATGGCAGCAGCAATGGCAGGAAGAGGGAAGTTGAACTTTCAGGAGGGAGCAAAGGGAAGCCCACAAGAACAACCAGTTTTCACTCAGATTGCTTTCTGACTGCATTATACCTCTTTCTTTCTGCCATTGCTGACAGAGGTCATCTCCCTTGTTAATCCTTCTTTGAAGTAATCATACAGAGTCATCAAGAGGTGTGTCATAAAGTTGATTCCAAATCCAATCAAATTTACAACTAAGATTATTATACTCTTCTAAATATGAAAAAATCTGTTTAGACAACCTAATTTTATCTATTTCTTCATTTATGAAATAATAAACTTCTAGTATTTGTTCCCCAATCCTAGGACAACAGTACTTGTCTTAAACCAGGATATTTTGTCAAGAATACATTTTTCTTTAATTAATTAGCAATGCAATTAACAACCATACATACAGTAGACAGAGATAGAAATATTTGTATTAAATTTTCTTAAATAAATTATGGTCAAGAAGCAGAAGAAGGCCTGTAAACCAGTGGTTGTTAATCAAAGAAATAAAAGTTGATCATATAAACAGGTCAGGTTAATGTTTAACTTTCTCTTTTGGTAGTATGCATTGCACCTTTTAACACTATGGAAGCTAGTCACTAGAGATGAAGCTTTTAAGTCAGTACCAGCTTGATTTCTTCGTTTGTTCTACAGCACATGTATGTAGTGTATTAAGCAATAGGATTTTACCACCAAATTATCATGGGTAACCAAGAGCTGGGTAAACGGACAGTATTCAAAGTCCAAGGACCCCGGTCAACATTTTCAAAACAGGGAGCTCATTCATGGCATTAGGCTTTTAATTTGACAACCTATTGGTGTCCAGTAGAGGGAATGTCCCCCTTTTACAAAATATTTCCTTTTAATCTATCTATCTATCTATCTATCTATCTATCTATCTATCTATCTATCTATCTATTTAAGAAGTTTCTATGGTGGTAGTTAAAACTTTTTTAAGAATAAGATACCTGAGTCTTGGGGCAGGAGAGATGGCTCAGTGGATAAGAGCACTGGCTGCTCTTGCGAAGGTCCTGGGTTTGATTCCCAGCACCCATATGGTAGCTAACAACCAACCATTAATTCTAGTTCCAGGTACTCTATGCTTTTTTTGTCCTCCTTAGGCACTGCACAATATGGTATACTTACACACATGTAGGCAATACAATCATATAATAAATAAAATATATAAAATGATAGCTGAGTCTGGTATCTCAAGCTTGTAATCATGCTTTCCAATTACTTGGGAGGCTGAGACAAGAGGATCTCAAACTCAAAATCTGCCTATGCTACAGAGCTAATTAAAGGTCATTTTGGGCAATATAATGGGACTCTATTGCAAAATAAGATGTAATGTAATGTAGCTTAGTAGTACATACTTGCCTAGCCTGTTAGAAATCTTACTACCAAGAAAAAAATAGACTAAATTAGGTAATATGTAAATTATAGCTCTGAATGTGTAGTCCCTTTTCCCTATGCAATCCTGCCTCCTGATAATTCCCCTGCTATGATTACACTCAAACACACATCTGTGAGAGACAGACACAGAATAGCAAACTACCAAAACATTGTCACAAATAGAATGGAACTTAGATTTTCTGTGAACTATGGGTAAAATTTTGATTAATGGAAGCAAAAATGACTCCTCCAGTTCTGAGAACAAAACCTTAATTATGACTCTGGAACAGAATATCAAAATCATCAGGTTGTCTGCAGGTGTGTGAGCAGAGTCATATGAAAGGAATGGAGCAGATTGTTGAGAAAGAGTAAAAATTAGTTTAAAAGCTAGGAAAAGGCTTTGTGCCAGATAGTGAGGCAATCAGAAGTGATTGCAGGCTCTTGAGTGGAGAATAACAAGCTAAAGAGGAAATTATATGATAAAATGGATTTGAAGAGTAGCCTCCTAGAAAAGAATCAGTGAGCTTGAAAATAGGACAGCAGAGACCCCATAGCCGAAATTCTGAGTTCTGAAACAATGTGTTATAGTCGTAGGAGGTACAAAAAATATCAGCCAATGACTGACACATTTTTGTGGTAGATTCAAATGCCTATTCATTCTTTGATATGCCTTCTAAGGATGGATGAGTGGCTTCTGTTTATCTTCTCAGAAATTTACTCTCAGAATCTAGCTCTTATTATGCAAGAAGTGAAATTATGCCTTGGTGACATCAAAGAGAAGGAAGAGAATGTACAGCACCAAATGATAGCTCAAGCTGGCTGTCCAAGTAACAGCACCCAATGATAGTTCAAGCAGGGTGTTCAAGGATATCACCAGCCATGGGAAAGTAGATATTCAAACTCCAGTTGAGCCAAACCAACCAGTGCTCCTTGAAGCACAAGGACCTGTTCTTATAGAATGATGTCCAAATTGTGTATTTGTGAACCATATAGTTGATATCCATTGTTTTAAACCATTAAATGTTAAGGAGGGCTTTTACACACACAGTCAAAACAATGCCATATGCTTGATTGTGTGAAGCACAGAATAGGGTAATACCAGAGCCAATTTGGAAGTCATTTTAAAACTGACTGAAGAAATGTGACTGACTATCCAGGAGAACTGGGGAAATGAATTTCAAGTAAAAAAAAAAAAAAGAAAGTATTGGTATATTTAACTCAGAATCACAGAGACAGAAATGAAAGTTCTCAATTTGATGGTCTAATGCTATATATTAAGAAAATGGTTAGGCATGGTATAGTGGCGCATGCCTTTAATCCTAGTACTTGGGAGACAGAGGCAGGTGGATCTCTGTGAGTTCAAGGCCAGCCTGGTCTACAGAGTGAGTTCCAGGACAGCCAGAGCTACAGGGAGACCCTATCAAAAAAAAAAAAAAAAGAAAAAGAAAATGGTAAGATGTAAATCTAGAGAGAGCCAAGGATAAACTTCCTTGTTTAAATAGTAAATTGAGACTTTATCATGCAGGAATCAATGCTATACTAGTGGCTTAAAGATTTGCATATATATATATATATTATATATATATATATATATATCATATTCTATGTGTGTGTGTGTGTGTGTGTGTGTGTGCATGTGTATGTAGATGTGTGTAGATGTATCTCTCTGGGGTATTTGGGTGTTTGGGTGTGTATGTATATATGTATGTACTGCAGTGTAAGTGATCACATCAGGTTATTATGTGTGCAAGGTAAGTCCTCTGTCAATGAGCTATATCCTCAATCTCCAGAATCATATTTTCACTTTATTTATAATTGTACTCTAATAGTATTGACCAGAGGCTCAAATTAGAAGGATGAATCTGAAATGGTGAAGTAAATATATGAAGAGAAATGATTAGAAATATATGTTATATTTCTAGGCATTCTTCATTTCTCCTCACCAAATATGATAAGATCAACTTGCAATTGACATTAGTCTGAGATAACTGAATTAATACCTCCCAACACAGAATAGTTTATCACATAAACTATGAAGGTTTCAAAGTCCATTCTATCAAATGTCCAAAAGCTACTTTAGGTAAGTATGTACTAAATATCAGATTTAACATTTAGTGGAAACGTATTAAATCAGAGACTTAGAAAAGGTTGCAGAAACTTTTAAATTAGACTAAGTTAGTGGAAAAGGGTAAATTTAATTTTCATGATTTTTTCATCTGAGAAGGTATTTTTGGTAAATATTAGTTAGAGAAAAAATATCACATTTTCTTTGTTTAACTGAACAATCAGTTTTGTAATGTAAGAGAAAATTGATGGAGAAGCAAGAATGGAAGTGTGTGAAAAAAACAGTTGAGACATAGCTGTTAATTTAAATAAAAATTGTTTATTGGGCACAGGCAGTAGACAGGACCTTGTTCTGTAATACAGATATTAATGAGAGCTGCTTTCAACTCCAAATCTATTGTGAGGGATGCTTATGTAAACAAAGAAATTAATATGCAGTACACTAATAGAATTATGTATAAGGCAGGAAACAAGGAATGATTATGCCATGACAGAATAATAAGAAAAGGCTTCCTCAACAGGCTGATAGATGAGCTGAAGTTTTAAAATGAATAAGCCTGTTAAAGGCAAACAGCTCAAACGGGCAGGAGAAAATATGACACAGATGCTTCTAATACTAGAATTGATTACCTCTTATGGGTTTGGGGTAGCTCTAAGAGAACAAAGGGCATTTAAATCATATCATCTCAGAATTTTATGTCATCATAATAAATAGTGATGACAGAGAATTAAAGCTAAAATCAGAAGAAAAAAACATTAACATAGTTTATTTTACAGTAATTGTCTCAACATAATTCTATTGCTTTGTCTAATCCTGATAATAGCTTCTAATAAAGAACATGATAAAAAGCTCACCATATCCTGTAGTTTCCATCATTGCTGCACTAGCAATCATACTTTGAATATTAATAGACCTGGATGTATGAATCAATATGGTTAGATTAATATAAAAGTTATTACCATTTGTGAAAATACATAGAATGTACCATATCAAAATTCCTATACCTTGGTGACTTTGGCTGACAATGATATGTCAGTGAAAGTTAATAGATGCATGTAGAAATTTGGTAGTTGGTGAAGTATACATGGTGGAATGTGAGGGGATAGTTGGGAACACCACCTACTATAAACTTAAAATTAAAATACATTTTAAAATACATTTAAAAAATCTCAGAATATTTCTGTTTATATGAAAGCAACTATGTTGTTATAATGTGAATCACTCAACGGGCTAGAGAATCCACAAACCAATTATTTTCAGACTCTGTAATTACTGTATATGGGTGGAGAGTATGTATCTATTTTGTAGAGTAATATAAAATTAATGGAGGAAAATGTGAATTACTAAACATAAAAAAATACTGAGAAAAAGATGCAGGACAATTATGGCAAAATGCATGATCTGAGATGGGGTGGGGTGGGGAGGAGGGAAGGGAAAGGGGAATATGCCTGAGCTGAATGGAAAAATGATGTCTGAAATACACAAAACATCAATAAAAAATGATGTCACAAGTACACAAAACATCGACAAAAGTTTTGTGTATTAAAAAATAAAAACAAATTTAAAAAGAAAACAATTGAAGCAATCAAGAGAACATAACTGTAAGAAAGTAATTCGAGAAAGTGTATTGATGCATACAATGACCCTGTTTAACTTCCATCCATATTTCGATTACAAATAAAAATTAATTTTCTAAATCAGACAGTAGCTGTGCAGGAAATAAGCTCAACAGTGGACAAATGGGACCTCATCAAACTCAAAAGCTTCTGTACAATGAAAGAAACAATCACGGTAGTGAAGAGAAAACCCACAGAGTGGGAGGAAACCTTCACCAGTGATACATCTGACAGGGCATTAATGTCCAGAATATATAGACTACTCAAAACAACAAAGAAAACAAATGACCTGCTCAAAAGATGGAGTAAAGAACAAAACAGAGACTTCACCAGTGAGGAAGTAATGATGGCTGAGAAGCATCTTAAAAAGTGTTCAACATCATTAATAATTAAAGAAATGCAGATTAAAACCACTCTAAGATATCATCTCACTCTGACACAAAAGACACCAAATGCTGGAGTGGTTGTGGAGAAAGAGGAACACTCATCCAGTGCTGTTGGGAACGTAAACTTGTACAAACATTATGGAAAGCAGTGTGGAGAACCCTTAAAAGACTCAAAATGAGCCTACCACTTGACCCAATCATACATACCACTCTTGGGTATATACCCACAAGAAGCATCCTACCACAAAGATACATGCACATATATGTTTATTGCAGCTCTTTTCACAATAGTGAAGAGCTGAAACCAACCCAAATGTCCCTCAACAGACAAGTGGATAACAAAAATTTGGTCCCTCTACACAATGGATTTCTATTTAGCAGTAAAGAAAGATGACAGCATGAAATCTGCAGGTAAATGGATGGAACAAGAAGCCATTATGCTAAGTGAAGTAACACAGTCCCAGACAAACAAATGGTGAATGGTTTCCCTCATTTGTGGATACTAACATCAAATCCCAGTTGAAAGGCAAGCTGAACAACATTATTGTTATATTTCTTTTTATCTACAAGCAACTGTGTTGTTATACTGTAAATCTCTTAACGGGCTCTAGAATCAACCTACCACTTATTTTCAGACTCTATAATGACTGTATATGGATAGAAGTTATGTATTCATATCTTAGGGCAATATAAAATTAATGGGGTAAAAGTGAATCCCTAAACATATTTTGGAATTAAGATACAATTTATTCTTAGAGGTCATAATTTTGATGCATATATGATGGTTACATATTCATATGCTGGAGCAATACAAAGGTGAGGGAAAAACAACATAAACATTTAAAACATGAAAAAACCATTAACATTAAAGAACTGAATGATATAAACTCTGCCCCAAACAACAAGCCTCTGCAGGGAAAATCTTTGGAAAGACTGAGAGAAAAATGCAAGACATGTATGGCAGAAGGCATGAACAGGTGTTAGATGGGGACAGGGAGAGGGGAACGTGTCTAAATTGGACTGAAAGATAATGAATGATATACACAATTCATCATTAAAAAAGTATTAAAAATACACACAGGCAAAAACACACACATAAAATTTAAAAATTTAAAATTAAAAAAAAATATTAAAGCACTAGAAAGCCTGATTTTGTACAAAGATTCCATACCATGTTTGTTTAGGAAATGGTGCGAAGAGCACTCTTTTTTTCTCACCAGCTTTTAGCTTTACAAAGCCACATGTGTGACTCTCCACTTCTACTAAATAAAATTACTAGATGGATAGCACTTAGAAAAGTGCAAACCATTTTCTTTCATCCCCCCAAAGCCCATATAGACTCCTACTCTGTTGAATTTCTTTCATCACTATGAAATTGCAGGATTCCTTATGGTTTATCTGACTCCTTTTCTGTGGCATTTTTAGAATCTTTACTACAATGGTAAGAGGGAAGTATAAGAGAAAACAGGATTTGTTTGTGTCCCCACGTCTACAGCAGCATGCTAAAAATGCTAGGGAAAGCCTGTAATATCTCTGTTATATCCAGCATAAAGTATTTAATCAAGTAAATGATTATCACCAGTTAATTTCACCATTTATTACATGGAAACTTCAATACAAGGAAGCAGTCCCTTAGTTGTTGTAATACCAGCCACTTGAATACAATAGGTTCCAACTTCTTTGCTTGTCATACAAGTGCCTGGTCCTTCTAATCAGACAAAACCCTTAGCTTTATTAATACATTTGAACCAATATAGGCCAGAGAAAATAAAGCCTTGAGATCTCATTATGCAAATATTTTGTGGTTGATAAATTATATTGCTGACTCCTAAGAAGTAGCCTCATTATTTAAGCACACAAGAGGTATTTATTCTGTTTAATTAAAATTTGTAATGATTATTAAATTAGAAATTTGTCATACTACCTTATTATTTTCAATGTCTTTAAGTCATTCTCAAGTTTATTGTGAGTCTAAGGGTAATGTCACATAATTTTAATTTGTAGTATTGTTCTTTCTCATTTTTCCTATAGTTAGTTTTTCTGTGAATGCCAAAGGGACGTATAAATTCTAGAAAGGAGAATTTAAAAAACCATAATAATAATGGTATCTTTTTTCATTTTTATTAGAATTATTTGTTATGGTTACTTACTTCTTGGTTCCATAAATGGTAGAAACAAGACTATACCATAGGAAAGACTTTATTACTAAGTCATCTGCACAAGACTGATGGAAGAGCAAGTCTTACCAGAAACTTGCTGAATAAAGAAAAATTGTTAGCTAAAGTAGGCAGGCTTCCTACCAGAAATTTCCATCCAGATCCTCATGTAAATAAGAAATTTAAAGTTGCCCAAAGTGTGTGGTGATGGCTGGTCTATGTCTAAGCTGAGGTATAGGCTGCTCATTTGTCAGCTATCTCTTCTAGACCGAGGCGGGCTTGCAGGGGCTGACCCCTACTCCTGCAAGTGATAGATGGTTTTGAAGCTACTGCTATATATTAGTTATAAGGCTGTGTGTTTTTCGAAGATCCCCATTTATACTCTTGTTGGCTTTGCAGAAACAAGGCCTGATCTCAGAGATTCCCTCCACAGTATCTGATTGTTTTAGTATCCTTTTGGTTGGTTATTGACATTCCAGCTAGTGCCATATTAAAAAACAGAAAAGGTGAGATTGGATAGACGTAGATACCACTAATTTTAATAGGCATTCAATTAATATTTATCGACATATAATTAACTTTTAAGGATGAGTTATAGTATTTCTTAATATGCTGATGAATACAAAAATTCAAACTATTTCTGTGGGCAGTGCCAGATAAAGATTAAAAATTTTGGATCAAATTTCTCATCATATAATATTATTACTATTTAAGAATATTTCTCCTGGGGCTGGAGAGATGGCTCAGTGGTTAAGAGCTCCGGCTTCTCTTGCAGAGGACCCGGGTTCGATTCCCAGCACCCACATAGTGGCTAAGAACTGTCTTTAACTCCAGTTCCAGGGCAATCTGACGCCCTCTTCTGACCTCGACGGCATTGCATGACATGGGTGCATCTACCTACATGCAGAGAGTACACTTATAGACATAAAAATAATAAATAAAATTTTAAAAAGAATATTAATATTTCTCCTAAAATATTTTTATGAAAAATAATATAATTCGGCAGTTTAATGTGTTAAGCAAAGGAACACAGTCCTTCAGAAGACTCAGGTTGGATTTGGGCTTCAGCAATCCTCAGAATGTGTTAATTTGTATGCTAGTCAGATTTCAAAAACAGCTCTTGTACATACAAGCCCCCCCTGCTGGATGGTGGGACCCATGAGCTGTGTGGGTTTGGGCACAACTGCTCACAAATTGGTTTTACATGAAGGATGCTTGTACTCACAAATTATCACTTATTGTTAAAAAAATGAAAACAAAACAAATCAAAAAAACAGAGAAAGATGCAGAAAAGTTATGGCAGAATGCATGATCGGGGATGGGTAGTGGTGGGGTGGGGGGAAGGGAAGGGATATATGCCTGAACTGAATTGGAAAATGATGTATGAAATACACAAAGCATCAATAAAAATAAATATAAAAAAAGAAATGAGTCATCCTAGGTGAAATCATACATCTGAATGAAAACCTTGGAAGGTAATTTGGATACTTTTACATTTTGATTTGTTGAATAAAGAGACTTGTTAATATTTTATATTTCAAAAAAAAAAAAAAAACAGCTCTTGAACTCCGTTCTCTGCCATTGACGGTACTGCTGCGTACTCCATGTCTCTGTTTTACTGTCTTTGCACATAGAAGTGAAATGTGTAAAGATGATGCTTGGGAGAAAATTGTTTTAAAGAAAAAATGTAATTTTTAGCACTCTATTGACTATTACAAATAATGAGTAATATAACATAGTCTTTTTCATCTTCCTAATGTGTGGCTTTTGACATATTCTTCTTTCAAATTTATTTTATTACTTTTTATGTATATGAGTGTACTATCTGCATGTAGGTTTGTGCACCCCTGTCGTGCAATGCCTTGGAGGTCAGAAGAGGGTGTCGGATTCCCCTGGAACTGGAGTTAAAAATGGTTCTCAGCTGCCATGTGGGTGCCGGGGATCGAACCTGGGTCCTCTGTAAGAGCAGTTGGTGCTCTTAACCGCTGAGCCATCTCTCCAGCCCCAACATATTCTTAAGAATTTTAACTTACAGCTTTAAAGAAAAAAATTTTTCTCTTTAAAATATTTTCATATTTAATTTTCTCGACCACTCTTAGAGGACCCGGGTTCGATCCCCAGCACCCACATGGCGGCCGAGAACCGTCTGAAACTCCAATTCCAGGAGAACTCCAGTTCCAGGGGAATCTGACACCCTCTTCTGACCTCCGCGGCATTGCATGACACGGGTGCACCAAACTTGCATGCAGACCGTAAATTCATCACATACATACAGAAATAAATAAAATTATATATATATATATATATATATATTATATATATACTTATATTATTTTAATTTTATTTATTTCTGTATGTGTATGAATTTACTGTCCGGCGATGTAGTCTGGGAACTCAGTTTTGATCAACTTGATTGAACAAACAACCTGTCAACCCCCCACTGGATGGGGGGCTGTAGGAGTTTGGGCACAAACAGCCTGCAGATTGGTTTTGCACGAGGATGCCTGTACTCATGGATAATCACTTTCTAGCTAAAAAATGAAAAAAAAAAAAAAACAGAGAAAGATGCAAGACAGTTATAGCAGAATACATGATCTGGGATGGGGTGGGGGTGGGGGGGAAGGGAAAGGGAAATATGCCTGATCTGAATTGGAAAATGATGTACAAAATGCACAAAGCATCAATAAAAATTAAATTAAAAAATATATATATATATAATTAAAAAAAAGAAAATAAAACTAATCATTTTTTTGCAGGTTAGTGCTTATCCAATTTCATGGAGTTAAGTTATTGGCTCATATCACAGATGTAAATATACAAGTGTTGGTCATTTCATGTTTTCTAAGAAAACAAACCACTATAGAACAGAATAATAGCATTTGAAACACAAATATAACTTGGAGACCCTTGATGCATTTAAGAAAGGAGGTGCTACTTCCTTAAGCAAAGACTTAAAGTCATTACTGTCTCCTTTGATATTACTTCCTCTAAATAAAATATTACTGGGATTTGCCAGAGTGTTTTTCTTTAAATTCAAAAATATAGATAATACTCATCACACTTAAAAACCTTTAATGTTTAATTCATTTAAGGAAACACAATTACACCAAATTATGTTTTACTAATTGATAAATTATTTTGGCAGTAATTTTTTATACAGAAAGGATAGAAGCATGAGGCCGATGAGAATCTTTGTTGTATAAAACATTCTTATTAATAATTAAAACTTAATACAATGATAATGATGTGTTAGCTATGTTGGTTAGATATGTTCCATCTGCTTTTTAATCTGGATTTGGCCATATGTCTTGAATGAGAGCAGACCTGAAACAAAACTGTACCCATCCCAGTGGAAACAGGAAATGAGTTCATGTGGCTTTTCTCTGTCTCTCTGATTCCTTTCCTCCGTCATAAGAAAAAAAAAAAATGCTTTGCATATTGACTGTTCCTCAAGCCTTGAATCTAATGTGAGAAGACACATGGAGACATTTAAACAAAACTAAACATTAAGAACAAAAATTTAAAAAGTTTTGCTACTTTCCTGGTATGTTTGACTAATCATTTGACTAGTTATTTTTCTAGCAACAGTTGATTTTATTCTAGGAATAAGATAATTATATATTACAATATGTAAAATATGCATTTCTAGATTTGGATTGGGCCTTGAAGTGAATATTCTACAAGGATCACGAAATGACAGTAACAAGGATATACTATACAATAACAAGTTATATTAAATCATAATAACTTCAAAGATAGAGAGCAAATTTACCGAACTGCACTAATTTCAAGAACACATATATGGTAAATTCACAACTTTAGATAAGGAATGTTCTCTTTGAAATGTTCATGAAATAATTCTTTACACTGTTTTTGGTACAGTCCTATAAGAGAAAGATTAGCTGACAAAACTGATTCCCTTATATGATCTTAAAGTTCTTGTGCAGTGCTCAACACCAACATGTTAATGACAGTGATCTAACTCCAGAGGATCTAGAGCACTGAAAAATCTGAGATTGGATTAATTGAAAATATTGTCTTATATAAAATTATTAGACATAAAAAACTGTTTAGATGAACAGGTCAGCCAATTAATACTATCATTGAAGCTGCTAGCCAATTCTTTAAAAATAGCTTGCAAGGAAAGTAATTAAAATAAGCAATAATTACTTCATAAATCAAGGCTTTGAAAAACCATAAAGATGATACAGTAATTAAAATAACATCAACCAAAATTTTCCTATATTCATATCAAGATACTTGCAGATAGTATTAAAATACAGGATGTAGGCAAAAGACCTCCCTGAACTCCAGAAGGATAAATTTTGAGCAGCAATTACCAGATTTCAGCATCTTTAGGAGGCACGTGTTTCTCTAGCTGCAGGACATCTGAAAGATGCCACTGACAGAGAGGAAACCAGTCTTTAGCTATATTATAGATCCTACTAGTAGGAGGGAATGTGGGATAAGAAACTATATTTAGGATTTACTTTCCATCATATTTCTTCAAGTTCATTATCGTGTCACATCTCATTCCATCCAAGTCGAGGTTGTCACCTGGAGGTTATTTTGTAGTCCATATCCTAGACTACTCAGTATCTTTAAACCCTGGTAACACTTGCCATGGTTTTCTGATCTCTGGCTCATCATTCAACAATCTGATTGGTAGAGACATTGAAAATTCTGTGTCATTCTAATACATAATGTAAAGGGAATTTTATTGCCTGGCCCTAAGACCAGACTTCAACATTTCTTTTTTCCTTAAGACACATTTTGATTCAAGTTGGTCTAAAAAGCACCCAAATTTAAACATTGCTATAATTAGTCTTTAGGGTTCATAAGGTAGAAAGTTTCAATCTTGCTAAGTATAAAACAAACAAACAAACAAACAAACAAACAAACAAAAAAACGATGTTATTACAGAACAAACCAATCACCCATCTAGGATGATGTTCTCTTGCTCAGAATGAAGAATGAGAAATAGACTCCTCCTAAAACAGAGAAGTTTTCTCTGTATCTCCGTAGCCTCCAATGCACAAATCTTTCCAGTGAAAAAGGAAGGTGAACTATCAGTTCGTGTAAGATCAGTGAGCCATGCATCCCTCTGTGTCCCCTTGCTATCCACAGGCCCTCACCAGCTTCTGCTTCCTTCCTGTCATGATATGAGCAGCTCTGTTACATCTTACTAGATTGACTGAAATCATAATCAAAATAAGTACTTCTGTGATGCTTCTGGAGGGATATCAGCAGTGTTGTGAAACCTGAGGGTATACATAATGTGAATCTTATGTGAAACAATCAACTAGACTACTCAGCAGTGGATTTATGAGGATGTCTTTTTCATGAAGGAAATGAGAAAGCCATCCAGAAAACTTGAGTTGTTTTGATTATCTGCAGGTAAAGACACTTGTTATTCAACAGACTTCCTCCTCAAAGCTATTGTTCTCTGTAAGTGATGACATGAATCAATTCAAGTCTTTTAATTAAAGGTAGCATTTAAAAGTGTTTTCTTTATTCTTGGAAAAAATTACATATATATAATATATAATGCAATGAAATATTAGCATATATATCCCCATTTCCCCTTCCAGTTCCCTATGTGTTCTGGCAGGTCCCCCTCCCAACTTCATATATTTTTTAATAGACCACAAAATCTACTTAGTACTTCCTTTATATGGATGGGTAGAGGGCCACATACTGGACTTGGAGTCTTATCAGTGGCTATATCCTCAAAAAAGGATGATTCTATCTCTACTAGAAATTATTTACTGCCATTATTTATAGCTCCTTAGTAAGGGAAGGGACCTGGAGATCATTCAGCACATCTATGCCAAAATTTTCACTGGCTTGATACTCTGCAGATGTTGTATAGCTAACCATAGCTGCTGTGTATTGCTTAGTGTGATCATTATTTCTCTTATTATATAAATAATGTTACATGGTATTTTTTCTATAAAGTCTCATGAGATACTTACTCTGGCATTAAATGAACAACACAGTAATTTTGATGCCTTGGAAGCAGTCTGTGCTTAAATAACATTTTTATCAATCGACATTAGGAAATTAGAAATCCAAATGGTATATACTTTTAAGGGAGCTGTTTTGTTCAATGAACATGGCAAATTGACTGCTCAGTTACTAAAGGTTTACTAGGAAAATATAAATGTATTTATTAAATAGAGTTTAGAAAACAAAGAATCTACAGATCATCTATTTCTGTGAAACCTTGGCTACTGAATTGATTCTGAGCCAGCATGCTTCTTTGCCAAACTGAACAAGAAAAACATAGATGAGTAAAATTCACGTCCTTTGTAAAAATGTACTTGGCAACTGGAAGAGGTAATGACTCTAATAACTCTCTCTCTCTCTCTCTCTCTCTCTCTCTCTCTCTCTCTCTTTCTCTCTCTCTCTCTCTCTTCACTGTAAGAAGACTCAAAGTTTTTGGATGAGAAAAGACAATATGATAATGCTTATAGCTTTCTGCCTTACTGTGCCTAGCAGAAATCAGATTCTTGATGATGTAGAGCATTTTAGATAGTCTTAAACAGGCATTATACCAAAAATCTTGAAAATATAAGGGAAAAATCTTGACCATCAATGATAGCCAGTGTCTGACTTACATAATTCACTATGTATTAAACTTCCAGTGACTGATTCATCTGACACTTTAGGACTGTGTTTTCAGCTTCCATCACTGTGAAAATGGCCTCAAAGAAGCAACTTATAAAAACAGAAGATATACTTTGGCTGAAAGGTGTAGATATTTCAGTTTATGGATAACTGACCTTGTTGCTTTGGCATTTGATGAGAAAGCGCACCACAGAGGAGGGTATTCAGTGGAAGAATTTTGCACCACAGCATGATTGAGAAGCAAAGTGGGTAGGAAGCAATGTGGATATGGGGCCACATGGGGCCTCCAGGGCCCTGTATCTCTGAGTAGCTTCCATGTAAGCCCTGCCTTTAAAGGTTCTACCACTTCCCAATAGCTCCATGAGCTAGAGACCAAACTTACAACACATAGGCTTCTGTGAGATATTTACTATACAAACTAGAGCAGGTATGAAGACTGACAAAGTCAAAGGTGAAGAAAGGTAGCATGAGTGATCATAGTGACTCTAGATGTACATCCAGAAGAAAAAGAATAGAAAGAGCCCTTTTTAGTCCACAGATTCCCAGGCACATTTTAAGACTTATTATTACCTATGTTAGTAGTCTCTTACAAAAATGGTATGAACAGAGGTCTGTAGCAACCCTTCTGATGGACGGGCTAGGTTCCTTCCAAGTCAGGGACTCCTTCTGAGATATATGAGGATTAATATGTTGGCATTCTTTGAACAAAATAGCGTGGTGGATAGTCAATAATTCCCTTTTAAAATGACAGTTACTGGTCAGTAATATAATTTCCAGATGGAATAGTCAGGGTATATTAACCCCTTTTACAAAGATACAATTAGTATTATTATTAGATGTAGATATTATGTGCTTTTTCTGCCCAGATAAGGCCAGGGACCTGTTAAGGAGAATGTCCTGTTTACAAACTATAGAGGACCAGCTTGAGATCAAAAAGTGAAAAGAAATATTGTTTCCCTTAAGACATGACAAGAGAATGATAACCCTACAAAGGAAATACTTGGATATTCTAAAGGCCTGCTTATAGACTTTCACTGCTAAGCATCCTCCTCTCTTGCTTCTTAGAAGCCTAACTTCCTCTCTCTTTGAGTCTCTTCTCTTGACACTAGGTGAAATTCTAATGTTGATTGCCATGACACTCAACCTCTTATTTTTTCTGAAGCCCACTTCCAACACAGTGCACTCACTGACAGACTTACATTCCTAAGCCTAACACTTTCCTGAGTCCTGATTCTGGAAAGGTAATTTTCTTTCTTTTTTCCATGTCTGACACCCTGGAAACTACCTAGATCTCCAGCTCGTATTCTCTAACCAAACAAAACCATATGAAATTTCCCTTCTGAGTCTTTTACAAAAAATTTTAAGCTCATTACCAAAAAATGATAAATGGGACCATTGTCCTGTTGAAAATATTTACAGAACAAGACAAATTAATCAAATATATGACTTTTATTTTTGATTTGTGTGTATATATGAAAAGGCAAAATGGTTCATCTCTGGCAAAATACCAAGTTCTCTAAGCTGCAAAGCAGAGAAAAGTGAAGGAGAGAACCTCAGAACATGTGACCTTTCAACATGGATGTGTGGCTTATGTAATAATTCCAAACAGGAAGGTACTCAAGTTTGTTTTATGTTGTTATCTTCAAAGATGTGTCAGATTTCTGTAAACACACATCCATATAGTAAATAAATTCTCCATTTCATATGTTGTTCGTAGTATAACATGCTGCTGCTTTCAATATAATTCACATATCTACATCTAATAGTAATACTATATCTTTGTAAAGGGGGTTATATATGCTGACTATGTAATCTGGAAATTAATAGACAGCTTAAGCAAAACTGTGCTTTCCAAGCTACAGAAGATGGCTTTAATATTATGAGGTTCTTTGAGAAACAGCAATTGTCTAACTTCAAAGTTATTTAGACATTTTCATTTTCCTTTATTTTTCCTATTAAAATCATACCTGAAATTGATATATTTAACGATATTAAAAGAGAAGGAAGGGCTGGAGAGATGGCCTAGCAGTTAAGAGTGCCAACCGCTCTTACAGAGGACCCAAGTTCAATCCCCAGCAACCACATGGCGGCTGAGAACCGTCTGAAACTCCAATTCCAGGAAAACTCCAGTTCCAGGGGAATCTGACGCCCTCTTCTGACCTCCACAGCATTGCACGACATGAGTGCACAGACTTGCATGCAGACAGTACATTGATACACATACAGAAATAAATAAATGCTGGAAGCGGTGGCACACACCTTTAAAAAAAAAAGAGAAGGAAGATTTCAGATAATTAACCTAAATATCTACTTTAAGAAGCGAGAAAAAGAAGAAAAAGCTAGAGAAAATTTAGTAAAATAAATAAAATAAAGATTTATGCAGATATAAATACAACTGAGAACAGATAATTTGTACACATTTTCAGTGAAATGAAAACCTTTTTTCTCATTTTAGTGTTTTTTTTTTTTTTTTTCATTCGCATTATGTGTTTGATGAGGTTTACTGATTTCATATGTTGAACCATCCCTGACATCTTCGGGTATGAATCAACTTGGATAATGATGGAGTGACCTTCTTGATGTGTGGTCTGTAGTGGATTTTCCGAGTATGCCTGTTAGAATTTTTTGGCATCTATGTATCATAGGGAGATGATCTAATTCTTCCTGTTTAGTTGTGATGTTTTTGATGGTTTGGTAATGAGAGTGATGCTGGCTCATAGAGGAATTGATTTTTTGTATGTTTCTTTGCTTCTTATTTATTTGATTTCTTTCTATTGGAATTTTGTATTTCTTCCGTCTGGTGCTTTAGGTTCATCTGTTGTTGCCCTCAGTGCTTTAGCTTTCGTGTTAGATCATTCTCTGTACTCATTTCATTTTGTTTTTCTAATGTAGCATCCTTAAGGGCTAGTAAACTTCCCTCTTAGGTCTTTTCAGGTACTCCCATAGTTTTGTTGTGTTGTATTGTATTGTCAGCATCCAGGAATGTTTTTTTTTTTCTCTTTTTCCTCCTTTCTCTTCTTCTCTTCTTTGACACAGCATGATTCAGTAGTGTGTTTTAAGCCCCATATGTTCTCGAGGCGAGTAGGGCTTTACCTGGTGTTGATGTTGAGCTTTTTGGGGCACTGTGGTCGATAGAAGAATGAAATTCTTTCATTTTTTGGATGTTGTGGGGTTTCTCTGTTCCAATTGGTGGAGGATTTTTTGACAAGTTCCATGGGGGTGGCTGAGTAAAAGTGGTAGTCTCTGGTAGTGAGGGTGGAATATGTGGTAGAAGGTCAATGACTTCCATTTGTGTATCATATCGTTCCGTTCCGATGTCTCTCTGTTTTTCTTGGTCCTGTGAACCTATCCAAAGGTCTCAGTGGGTTTTTGAAGTCCCCTACTATGATGTACTGGAGTTATTGTGTGACTTGTGGTCCTGGAGAATTGTCTTTTATCAGTTTGGTGCACCAAAGTTTTGTGCATATATATTCATGAGTGTGAATCTTCTTGGTGATTGTTCCTTTGATAAAAATATAATGGCCTTCTTTTGTCTCTTCTGACTTCTTTTAGTTTGAAGTAAGTCTGTTTTTTCTGAAGTAAAATAGCAACACCTGCTTTCTTTTTGTACCAATTTGCTTGGAATAGTTTTTCCATCCTTTTCACTTTAAGGTGGTGCCTGTCCGTGAAGGTAAGATGTGTTAGTGTAGACATCATATAGATGGATTCTGTTTCCTAATCAATCTCCCAGTCTATGTACTTTTGTGTGGGGAATTTAGTCCATTATATTTAAAGTTAAGACTGATAGGCTTGTGTTTTGCTTCCTTTTTGCCTTGTTATCCATTTCCAGTTTGGGTTTAGGTTTTGTACTTCTGCAGATTGCTTTTTATTTTTTTCCTCTGACTAGGTGCCTGTGGATAGTTGCTGCTCCTTTCTTCTGTCCTTTGAATGCTTCAAGTATCTCTGAAGGGTGGGTTTTCTGGACATGTTTCTTTCAACTTGTTTTATGTCATGGAAGTGTTTCTCTCTCCTTCACTTGTATGGACGTTTTGCTGGGTATAGTAACCTGGTTGGCATCCATAGTCCCTTAACACTGGGAATGCTTTGCTCCGGGTTCCTCTTGCTTTCATAGTTTGCTGAGAAGTCAGTTGTGATTCTGATGTGTTTCCCCTTATAGGTCACAGTGTGTTTTTGTTTCTCTTGTGCTTTAAGGGATTTTGTCTTTGTTTTTGGTGTGAGAATTTTAACTTGATGTCGCAATGGAGAAAGGGGGGGGCGGAGCGGGGCCGGTGGGGGAGTCGATGGCTCTTGGAGAGGGAAGTGGGGGTGAGTCTTTTGTTAGGTTGGGGAAGAGTCTCTATGTGTTAGGTGCTACTGAAGATCTGATCTATACCAGTCTCTTGGGATTCTCCTTCCGCTATTCCTAGGATGTGGAAGGTTTTGATCTGGCTAGTGTCCCACAGTTTTTGGTTGTTCCACTTTGTGTAGTGCTAAATTTGTCATAATCTTTCCTTGAGGTTGTTAGTTGTTCTTTGTTATCTTCCACGTTCCTGAGATTCTTTGTTCTGCTTCCTCCATTCTGCGTCTGAGGCTGTTTTCCATTCCTTGCTTCTTGATTGGATGAGTGTTTGATTTCCTTTTTCATTTTGTCTTCTGATTTCTTTAGTATCTTTGCTTCTCGTTTGGAGCTTCGCAATCTCTTCCTGTAGCCCGTTGCTTTGCTGGTTGGTTTCCTTATATTTCCAGCATGGATATTTTCAGTGTTTCCAGTGTCCGTCTGGAGTTTGTCATTCTCTCTCCCTAGGCCCCTTCTTGAGGTTTTTCATTCTCTTTCTTAGTGCTTTGATTTGCTCTTTATAAATCTTGTAGTTCTTTAAATATGTCCCAGTGTTTTCTGATTATCTGGTCCTGGGCCATCCCCAGGGATCCCACTGTAGGAATCTTGCAGAGGGTTGTTAGAGCTTGATTCCGGATTATCCTGCCCCTTTTCCGCGTTGTCTCTTCTTCGCGTTCCTGACATATGGGCTTCACCTTGCCCTCCTGTATTCCAATTTAGTCCAAAAATACTCTCTCACTGTGTTAGAAGTTTGCTTTGCTGCCTCCTTCGATTGCCTTGAATCCCAGTGTGCAGGGGGTGGAGGGCTGGTGGGTGTGGGTGCATCTTTAGCCCGCACCCACCAGCACCTAGTCGCTTCTCCTCAGCTTGGGTTCTCGGAGAACTCAGCTCAAGATCAACAACAAAAATTTTGTTAATTTATTTAAAATTTAATTTTAATTTCCAATTTCTCTTTTTGAAATTTTTTTATTGATGATGTTGTGTATTTCATACATCATTTTCCAATCAGAGTTTCAGGCATCTATCCCCTTCCCTTTCCCCAACCCCACCCCTGCCCATCCCATATCAGGCATTCTGCCGTGAGTTTCTGCATCTTTCTCTGCTTTTTTGTTTTGGTTTGTTTCAATTTTCTAACCGATAAGTGATAATGTTGTGAGTACATATCATCTTCATGTAAAACCAATTTGTGAGCAGTTGTGCCCAAATCCACACAGCTCATGGGTCCCACCCATCAGCAGCGGGGGGGGGGCTTTGTATGTTTCAAATCAAAGTTGGATCAATGATGTCCCAGTCTTTTTTGTTGTAGTTTCACCATTAACAACCGCATTGCAAGCCCTTACATTCTAAACCACGACCCCCTCTTCCGCAAATTGTTCCCTAGGCTTAGAAAAGGGCAACAGGTGGATGAGAAGCAATAGCTGTCTACTTTCTCTGGAGATCAGTGTCTTGGCTCTAGGTAAATTCTGAGCCCCCTGATTTCTCTTTCATGGGCCTGCCACTAGATCAGGAAACTTTCGTCTACTGAATGAAGCACAAGCAGATAATATATAGAGTATTTAAACAGTAATTAATATATAGCCTTTCGGTCCTACGAATGAAGCACACGCAATTAGATATATTAGGTATGTAACACACTAACTAATTGTTATGGGTAGGTTACGTTTGGATAGAACACATAGTTTGGATGGTATGTAAATTCATGAATTACATGTTTCTTCTGTTAATAATGGCTGGTCTTTCGTGTTGGTTTATAAGAAGCTCCTAACCATTAAAGGATGTAAGCGTTGTGGCATCAGCCCGTGGTTATTTCCTCCAAGGAAAGAGAGAAATTAGCCAAATTAGATTTGGGATATACAGGCATATGGCTGCCACTGCTTCTTGTCTAGCTTTAACTCAAAAATATGTATAACAATTACTTTGGGATTGGTATAAACAAATGTTCTCTAGAATTTTGCTGTCATAATGTATCACCTTGGTAGCAATCTCTTTCACCTATAGGATGATTCAACTCAAAAATAAACTTGTGTTTCCCAAGTTAATCATGTACAGTACCCAAAACAGCATGGGTGACCTTTGATGAAATCTGTGCCTTTTGCCTAGTCCACCCTATAAGTATGTATAAAACAACTGCTTTTTTTGAGACTCATGGGGTCAAAAATAAAAACCTATAAGATAAAAAAGGGAATACTAGATAGATTTGAAAATTTTTGTCAAAAAAACTTGCAACCCACAGCTTAAAACTAACTACCGGGCAAAAACGAAAAGTTTAGTGGATACGGGTTCTCGTGACAGATTGCATTGCGAGTTTCCCAGAGCGGGGTCAAGACCAGATCAGTTCGCACATTTAATGGCATGAGGGTAAAGAAACTGCAGTGCTTAGCCAGATGACGTAGGATGTACCAGAGCAGTGCTCAAGCGCTAGAACAAGATGACATCCTCTGGTCATTGAAGGAGAATGAAATGTCACGAGATTGCTGGCAGACATAGGAAGCCCATACTATGGAATACACAGTAACACACATTTTTGATTCCTAATGAAGCTTTATCCTTCTAGTTGCCACAAAGGTTTAATACTTATAGACTTTCTTAAACCCCCCATAAGAATAAGGAGAAATATGATGATGATGAAGGTCGTTCTCCCACTGTAGTTTTGGAGCCAGCTGTTATAGAGGTATTCTCTTGTAAAGTTCAGTAAAACTGCCTTCTTTATTGACTAATGGACATAGAAATACTACTGAAAAAGGGTTATTGTTCTATTCAGAACAAAATAAGCTAAAGTCTCCTAGCTATGCACTGTAAACAAATATATTAATACACGGAGCCTGCATCAACAATGATTATTCTACCAAGGAGATGTTGGCCAGGGGACCAAGCCGCCCACCACAAAGGTAAAGGGCTCCTTGCCTCCAAACTGGGATATCTGCGGAAGATCAGGCATTGTAAGCCCTGCTGTTTGAAGACCTGATATAAACATTGGAAAGATGTATTGGAGCAACCGCGCACTTGCAATATACAGATGGTCTCTGGAATGGTAAGCAACCAACTTTTTAACCAGCTGGGAGGAGAATCCTCCTGCTCCACAGCCCCAAAAGCTCAATTAAGCAAAGACACTGGAATTAATGGATTCAACTATATTAACATCAATCAACAATGCAGTTTGCTGAGCCCCAGCTGCTGGCCTANATATGGGCTTCTCCTTGTCTGTTCCAATGTGAGTCCCAAAAATACTCTCCACTAGTGTCTAGAAGTTTGCTTTGCTGCCTCTCTTCGATTGCCTAAATCCCAGTGTGCAGGGGGTGGGGGCTGGTGGGCGTGGTGTGTCTCGTTAGCCCGCACCCACCAGCACCTAGCGCTTCCTCAGCTGGTTCTGGAGACTCAGTCCAAGACTCAACACAAAAAATTTTTTGTTTTAATTTAATTTCAAAATAAAATTTTCTTTTTTGAATATTTTTTATTGATGATTTTGTGTATTTCATACATCATTTGTCCAATCGAGTTTCAGGCATCTTATCCCCGTTCCCTTTCCCCAACCCCACCCCTGCCCATCCCATATCAGGCATTCTGCCGTAAGTTTCTGCATCTTATCTCTGCTTTTTTGTTTTGGTTTGTTTTCATTTTCTAACACGATAAGTGATAATTGTGAGTACAGCATCTTTCATTAAAACCGAATTGTGAGCAGTTGTGCCCAAATCCACAAGCTCATGGGGTCCCCCCATCCGCAGGGGGTGGGGGGCTTGTATGTATCAAACAAGTTGGATCAATATGAGTGTCCCATCTATATTGTTGTGTTTCACCATTAACAACCATTGAGCCCTTACATTGCTAAACCACGACCCCCTCTTCCGCAAATTGTTCCCTAGGCTTAGAAAAGGGCACAGGTGGATGAGAAGCAAAGCACTGTCTACTTTCTCTGGAGCTAAGATGTCTTGGACTCTAGGTAAATTCTGGCACCCTAGTTTCTTTTCATGGGCTGCCACTAGAATCAGGCAATAGACTTTCGTCTACATGAAGCACAAGCATAAAATAGTATAGTAAGTATTTAAACAGTAATTAATATATAGCCTTTCGGTCCTACTGAATGAAGCACACGCAATTAGATATATTAGGTATGTAACCACTAAACTAATTTTATGGGTAGGTTACTTTGGTCATAGAAACATAGATGTTTGATTGGTATGTAATTCATGAATTACATGTTTCTTCTGTTAATAATGGCTGGGTCTTCGTGTGGTTTATCTAAGACAGCTCCTAAGCCATTAAAGGATGTAAGCGCTGTGGCATCAGCCCGGTCATTTCCTCCAAGAGAAGAGAAAATAGCCAAATTGATTTGGGATATACAGGCGATATGGCTGGCCACTGCTTCTTGTCTTAGCTTTAACTAAAATCTGTATAACAATTACTTTGGGATTGGTATAAACAAATGTTCTCTAGTAATTTTGCTGTCATAATAGTATCACCTGTAGCAATTCTTTCACCTATAGGATGATTCAACTCAAAAATAAACTTGTGTTTCCCAAGTTAATCATGTACAGTACCCAAACAGCATGGGTGAACCTTGATGAAATCTGTGCCTTGCTGTTCCACCCTATAAGTATGTATAAACACAACTGCTTTTTTTGAGACTCATGGGGTCAAAATAAAAACCTTAAAATAAAAAAGGGAATAAGATAGATTTGAAAAATTTTTGTCAAAAAAACTTGCAACCCAACAGCTTAAAACTAACTCGGGCCGAAAGAATAAGTTGTATGTTCGATAACTGGGTCCGTGAGAGATATACCATTTATGGCTGATGAAGAAACGAGTTGTTGCCATGAGTAGGATGGTCCCGAACAGGCAGTTCGCCAGCACAGGCATTGATGCGAGCGAATGACTGAGGCTAGCATGCTAGGTGTACCAAGCATGAAGCAGAAATGGTACCTTCTTCTTAGAAGAATGTCGCGAATATGGCAGACATAGGAAACCCTCATAGTGGATCCTGACATGTAACACACATTTTTGAGTTCCTAATGAAGCTTACCTTTCTAGTTGCCACAAAGGTCTTTAATATATAGACTTTCTTAAACTCCCCCATATAGAATAAGGAGAATATGATATGATGGAAGGTCGTTCTCCCCACTGTTTAGTTTGGAGTCAGACTGGTTAGAGGTATTCTCTTGTAAAGTTCAGTAAAACTGCCTTCTTTAATTGACTAATGGACATAGAATACTCTGTAAAAAGGGTATTGTTCTTATTCAGAACCAAATAATGCTAAAGTCTCCTAAGCTATGCACTAAACAAAATAATGATTAATAACAGGAGCCTGACAATCAACAATTGAATTATTCTACCAAAGGAGATGTTGGCCAGGGGACCAAGCGCCCACACAAAGGTAAAGGGCTCCTTGCCTCCAAACTGGGATATCATGCGGAAGAAATCAGGCGATTAAGCCCTGCTGTTTGAAGAATCCTGATAATAAACATTGGGAAAGATGGTATTGGAGCAACCGCGCACTTGCAAGTTATACAGATGCGTCTCTGGAATGGTAAGCAACCAACTTTTTTATACCAGCTGGGAGGAGAACATCCTCCTGCCTCCACAGCCCAAAAGCTCAATTAAGGCAAAGACAACTGATTAATGGATTACATATTATAAATCAATCAACAAGCAGTCTTGCTGAAGCCCCAGCTGCTGCGTAACTACCTGTGCTTGCCTCAGCTGATTTCAGGAGATCTCTAATTGTTTTTCAAAAGATAAGTAATCACTCGACACATTTGCTACAACACCACACAAAAAGACAAAAACCACACCATCATCTCAATTGATGCTGAAAAAGCCTTTGACAAAATCCAGCATCCCTTCATGCTTAAAGTCCTAGAAGGAATTGGATTGGAGGGATCATTCCTCAATGTACTCAAAGCCATATACAGGAAACCCACAACCAATATCATCCTAAATGGGGAAATGACAGAAACATTCCCGCTAAAGGCTGCCCACTGTCACCACTCCTCTTCAATACAGTGCGTGAAACACTTGCTAGAGCAATAAGGCAAGAAAAGGAAATTAAAGGAGTACTAATTGGAAAAGAGGAAGTCAAGCTATCCCTATTTGCTGATGATGTGATTGTTTATTTAAGGGATGCTAAAAACTCCACCAGAAAACTCCTAGAAACGATTAACAGCTTCAGCAAAGTGGCAGGATATAAAATTAACCTAAAAAAATCAATGGCCTTTCTTTACACCAAAACAAGCAACTGGAGAAAGAAATCAAAGAGACCTTTCCACTCACAATAGCCTCTAAAGCAATAAAATACCTAGGAACAAACCTAACCAAAGACACCAAACATCTCTACAACAAAAATTTTAAACCTTTTAAGAAAGAAATTGAAAAAGACATCAGAAGATGGAAAAACCTCCCATGCTCATAGGTTGGGAAAATTAACATTGTAAAAATGTCCATTTTACCAAAAATGCTTGTATAGATTTAATGCAATTCCAATCAAAATCCCCAAGAGTTTCTTCACAGGCTTGGGAAAAAAGGCCTTACATTCATTTGGAAAATCAAAAGACCCCAAATAGCCAAAACAACCCTGAGTGAAAAGAGTTACACAGGGCAGATCTCTATACCAGACTTCAAACTATACTACAGGGCTATAGTCATAAAACAGCCTGGTACTGGCACAAAAACAGACCTGTTGACCGATGGAACAAAACCAAAGATCCAAATCTGAGCACATACAATTTCAGCCATCTCATATTGACAAGTGGGCCAAGAAGCCACAATGGAGAAAAGACAGCATCTTCAGTAAGTGATGTTGGCAAAATTGGATCACCACTTGTAGAAGAATGAAATTAAACCCCTACCTCTCATGCTGTACAAAAGTCAATTCCAGATGGACCAAAGACCTCAACGTGAAACTCCAAACTCTGAAGGTGATTTGAAGAAAAAGTTGGCAGCAGACTACAAGACATAGGCATAGGAAAAGACTTCCTAAATCAGACAGCAGCTGCACAAGAAATAAGTTCTACAATTGACAAATGGTAACTCATTAAACCCAAAAGCTTCTGTACATCAAAAGAAACAATCAAGGAAGTGAAGAGAAATCCCACAGAGTGGGAGGAAACCTTCACCCCAGAAACATCTGACAAAGCATTGATATCCAAAATATATAAATTACTCAAAACACAAAGAAGAAAACAAATGACCCACTCAGTAGATGGAGCAGAGTCTTCAGAAGTGAGGAATTAAAGATGGCTGAGGAACACCTTAAGAGGTGTTCAACGTCACTAGTCATCAAGGAAATGCAAATCAAAACCACTTCAAGATATCATCTTACTCCAATAAGACTGGCTAGGATCAAGAAAACAAATGATACCAAGTGCTGGAGAGGTTGTGGGGAAAGGGGAACACTCATCCACTGCTGATGGGAATGTAAACTTGTACAGCCACTATGGAAAGCAGTGTGGAGAACCCTTGGAAGACATGGAATGAATTTGCCATCTGACCCAGCCATACCACTCCTAGGCATGTACCCTCAAGACTCACCCTACCACAGAGATACATGCACGGCCATGTTTATTTCAGATCTCTTCACAATAGCAAGGAGCTGGAACCAACCCAAATGCCCCTCAACTGATGAGTGGATAGAGAAAATGTGGTACATCTACACAATAGAGTTCTATGCAGCAGTAAAGAAAGACAACATCATGAGCTTTGCAGGAAAATGGCTGGAGCTAGAGGACATCATGCTGAGTGAATGTAACACAGTCCCAGACAAACAAAGGNACACACACACACACACAATTTTTAATTTATGTTTTATACATGTGAGCATTTTGCCTGCATGTGACTCATGTCATGCAGTGCCTACAGAGGCCAGAAAGGGGGTGTCAGAGCCTCTGGAACTGGAGTTAAAGACAGTCACCATGTGGGTGTTGATAACTGAACCCAGGTCCTCTGGAAGAGCAGCTCGGGGTTTTACTCACTGAGCTGTCTCTCCAGCCCCTCCACCATATTTTTTGAGACCTGGTCTCTTTTTAACCTGGAGCTTATCAGTTGAGCTGGCTATTCAGTGAGCTCCAGGAATCCTCCTGTCTGTTTCTCCAGTGCTGAGATCACAGACGCATGCTGCTGTGCCTGGCTGTTTACATGGGAGTTGAGGATCCAAACTCATGTTGTCATCCCTGAGGACCAGGCACTTCAGGCCATTTTTCAGTTCACTTACTCTACAAATATCTGTTGAACACCTTGTTCCTGGAACTCTTTCCCTGAGGAGATTAAAAGGTGTCTACCCTCTCCTTATAGAGCATCAGTGACAAACCACAGCCTACTTTGAGGAACCAGTGAGTTTATTGGGGCTTAATTACAGAGGCATGTGTGATCCCAAAGTGACCACACCATGGAGTCTCTCCCCAGCATGGACTTGCCCACAGCAACACAGTTGGAGCCCTCCCTTCAGTGAACCTTCCAGACTTAGTGCCTCCCCTTATGGGTCCGCCTGTAATTAGAGCAGACTTATATCCAGGATGTGTGGAGGGAGTGGCAGGAATATCAGGAGAGTTCATAAGAGGTTCCTGTGACCTTCCCAGCCCCTCCTATGAGGGAACATCACCTATCAGCAGGCCTGACCTTAGTGGTCTCTTGCAAGTTGTTACAGCTATCCTGAGAAAGATGACACACTCTGTGGCACACCCATTCTGGGGCATCCTCCACAGCCCTTGAGATCTGGGGCTGGACATAGTCCTTGGGTGGAACATTTTAGTTAGAACCTTAGCCAGGAAGGTTGCTGATTTCTCTAGAAGTGCACATCTCCTCAGTTATGTATCCATTCTGTTTAGTTTAGTTTAGTTTAGTTATTTTGTTTGTTGAGACATCTCTCTATATCACCAGCAGACCTGGAACTCACTATGTAGATCAACCTAACAGTTGAAATTAGGCTGATGATGGGTCTGTTTTATTGCCCCTGTGAATAATCTTCATCCGATTTTTGCTGTGTTTGTTGAACATAGGCCTGTTGGTTGAACTTTTCCTAACACCTCAGCATTCCTATGTGCCTGTGTAATTGACAAGGCATCTTTTGTAGAGACCTTTGTCCCATAACGTGTTAAAAGTTGCTAGGTATGGGGGCTGGAGAGATGGCCTAGTGGTTAAGAGCGCCGACCACTCTTACAGAGGACCTGGGTTTGATCCCCAGCACCCACATGGCGGCCAAGAACCGTCTGAAACTCCAATTCCAGGAGAACTCCAGTTCCAGGGGAATCCGACACCCTCTTCTGACCTCCGCGGCATTGCACGACACAGGTGCACAAACTTGCATGCAGACAGTACATTCATACACATACAGAAATAAATAAAAAAATTAAAAAAAATATTTAAAAAAAAGAAAGATGACATCATGAAGTTTGCAGGTAAGTAGATGGAACTAGAAGCCATTATGCTAAGTGAAGTAACACAGTGCCAGAAAAATAAATGATGAATGGTGTCCCTCATTTTTGGAAGCTAGCACCAAATCCTTAGTTGTAAGGCAAACTGAGCAATTTTAATGTTATATTTCTTTTTATGGAAAACAACTGTACAGTTAAAATGTGAACCCCTTAACGGGCTCTAGAATTAACCTGCCAATTATTTTCAGACTTTGTAATTTTGGTATGTGTATGGAGGGTTTGTATGCATAATTTAGAGAAATATAAAGTTAAAGAGGGAAAACCGAATTCTTAAAAAAATTCAAAAGGATTTCTATTAGCAGCTATGACTTTCTTTAGTGCTTTTGTAAAGAACTATTTTGCTTGGTTAGAATATTCATGGATAGCAATTTTTTTAATCTTTTATTCTTTTAAATATGTTATTTTTTCAAATGGTCATGTAATATGATTTATTTATCTATTATTTATTTATTCATCAAATTTATTAGTGTTGTTTTGAAGCAGGGTCTTGCCGTGTAGCCCAGGCCAGCCTTGAACCTGTAATGTTCCTGTCTCAGCCGCCTGAGTACTGTGATAACAGAAGTAAGTCACTATGCCTGATTTTAATACATTTTGAAAGAATGTTTTTGCAGCAATTTGGAAGTATGTGAAAGTCCTCCAACCTGGTGATGTCATCAATAAACAGACAATCAATTGATTTCAGAATACAGTTCCAAATTATCTTTATTTTTTATTATAAATTTTTAATGTATTTTATGTGTTTCATACATCTCTCTAGCCCCCAATTTTTCAACCAGTCTTAACCCCTGTTATACCCACTTCTCCACTGACACACCCCTCAGCCCCTTCCCCTCCTCCCACCCCCCTGAGTTTGCTTGGTTAGAATATTCATGGATAGCAAATTTTTTAATTCATTCATTCCTGTAAATAGACTATTTTATACTCTCCTATTGCTTTCCAGATATCCTTTCTGTCTTTGACTTTACACAACTGATTACAGTACATCTCGGGGAAGAGCACATGATCAGCTCACTTGGGGGGTTTGGCCATCCTTGATGTGTCCTAGCAGTTCCCTCCAGTGATTTACAGATCTCTGTGTCTTGATTTCTTGATACAAGTTTTAGTCATTTGCTGTGTTGTGTTCCTTTTAGCCATCCCATTACTGTGTGTATTGTTTTATTTAATGTCTTACAAGTTCCAGAACCTTTGCTACTTTTCCTGGTTTGTTCTTATTCTTCTTCTAATTATATCAATGGGGGAAACTTAACCTAATGTCAGCTAATGAACTATGATCTCAGTATAGCTATGTTCTGTGTGGTAGATGAGTATGTGCTAACAGATGGATTTGACAAGAACCTTATGTCCTTAACTATTCTTGCTGATTTATGTAGAAGTAAAGAGACTTTGGGAGTGATTACTTGTACTGAAATCATAAAGACCAGATCTAAGCTCCATCTCAGGGTGAGATAAAACAAGACACCCAAAAGTAAAAAAGCCAGTTCACAACTCTTCTGTTCTTTAAAAATTTAAGTAAATTAAAAAAGAATGCAAAGCTGCTCTTGATAATAATGTTTGCATATGTGGAAAATATTACCTTTTCTTCCAAATTGTATTTAATACATTTATTTTAATGTTAAAAAATCTGCTATAAAGTGTCTTATTTTTTTAAATAGCCAAAATTGTACTAGCATCAGCTTATTAATAGACAGTGTTATGGTGACATTGCCCAAAATATCTGTTTTTTTTCTCTCTAAAAATGCTGACTATTTAAATGGCCTAAAATAACCTAATGGGCATGTATACTTCTATTCTGGAAATCTGTAATCCACCAATATGATTACAGCACACAGATGACATGAAAAATCCTACAAAAACCTGTATGTATTTCTGGAATGGGCCTCAATTTTTCTGGAGCAGGTTAGCTCTCAAGTCTTGTGTGTAAGGAAAAATGATTTCCTCCACACCATGAATATGGTTTGAGTCCTAATCACAGCCCAGGTCAGTTAATTCCACAGTAATATCCTAAATGATCAGTCTTTCAGTTCAGCTACTGTCATTTTCTACTTTATTGAGTGGGCTATTGAAATGATTCAATTTTCACCAAAGTTATCATATTTTTAAACTTCAAATTTTCTTCTTCTCATAATCATTTCTCATGTCGAACTTACTTTCATCTTGGAATTGTTTTCCTAATGTTTTTAGTTGTCATTGTTCCCTTTTTTAAAATTATTTTTTAAATTTTATTTATTATATTATGTGTATGAGTATACTGTCTGTATGTATGTAGGTGCACCCTTGTCGTGCAGTGCTGCAGAGGTCAGAAGAGGGTGTCGGATGTCCTTGGAACTGGAGTTAAAGACGGTTCTTAGCCCCCATGTGAGTGCTAGGAATCGAACCCGGGTCCTCTGTAAGAGCAGTTGGTGCTCTTAACTGCTGAGCCATCTCTCCAGCTCCTATCTTTGTTCTCTTAACCCACTGATTAACTAATTTGGCTTTTCCTATGTGAGACCAAGTCTTTCAATGTAGCTCTAGTTGTTGTGGTTCTCACTATTTAACCCATACTGACCTCCACCCCAGGGTAGTCCCTCTTTCCTCTGTCTACTGAGTTTCAGAACTATAGGGATGCACGATGATGTAGGGGCCACTGAACTTCTTTAAGAAGGTTATTTTGAATTATTTGTCAACCAATTTGTATATTTCTACTTCTTTGGGGTTCACTTTCTGGAATGTTGTATTCCTTGGTGATATCATGTTTCTTTTGTCTTTGTTCTTTGGAAAGAATTTTATTTGTGTCTTTTGTTTGAGGAAAGAGGCATTGATTTCAAAAAAGATTATGACATTTCATTAAAGGCCTATTTATCTATCAAAGTAACTTTTGCAGTGGGATCAAGAGATATGTTTCCTTTTGTTTTTATCTCCCCTCTCCCTTCAAAGGCTGCCACTTGGAGCAGACATGTTGTCTTATAGGAGATGATGACAGGTGGTGGCGTTTTTTCTTTTTTCTTTCATTCATTATTATTTTTTTGAATTTTTACAAATTTCATACACTTTTATCCTATTTAGATCACTCTTCCATATCTGCATCCTCCATTACTAAATACCACTAAATTTTGAAATTCCTTTTTTAAAATATTTTAAAAATGATTTGATCTCTATGAGTGTTTTGCCTGTATGTATGCATGTATCTAAGTGCACCCCTGTCCTGCAATGCCCACAGAAGTCAGAACAGCACTTCAGATCCCCTGGAACTGTAGTTACACAAGATTGTTGGATACCATATAGGTACTGGGAACCAAAATCCTGGTCCTCTCTAAGACTAGGCATTGCTTTTAATTGCTGAGCCATCTTTTCATACACAAACTTCCAAATTTCTGCATACAGACAGACAGACAGACAGACAGATAGACACACACACACACACACAGAGAGAGAGAGAGAGAGAGAGAGAGAGAGAGAGAGAGAGAGAGAGAGAGAGTTGTTAGGTTTAAGTACCCAAATGACCTTCATTGTGGATTCATTCACTCAATCCTGTTCAACATATTAAGAGTCTCACCCTTAAACAAGACTTAATCTCCCCTTCCCAGTGGCCATAAATTGTAATTCACTCCTGGGTAGAGTTGGAGGTTCTTACCCACTTCCCCATTTCTATGATGGGATTTTTTTAGGCTTCACCTGATATGGGACTTGTCCACACTATCACCATTACTGTGAGTTCATATAAGAAACTGAACAGCTGTCTGAAAAACTCTATTTCCTTGTCATTATCCAATTTCTCTGGCTCTTATCATCTGCAATAATCCCTGAGCTTGGGGAGAAAGAAGTTTGGGATACAGGTGTCCTATTCAGGGATAAGCACTCTACAGCCTCTTGTTCTCTGCACTTTAATCAGTTCTTTATGTCAATCAATCATCACCTACTTGTGATGTGCTTCTCTGCTGAGAGTTGAAAGAGGTATTGACCTATGAGTGTAAGAATAAGTCATAGGGCTGGAGAGATGGCTCAGTGGTTAAGAGTACAGACTGCTCTAACAGAGGACCTGTATTCAATTCCCAGCACCTGCATGGCAGCTAAGAACAGTCTTAATCCTATAACCTCTTCTAACCTCTACAGCTTTGCATGACACAGGTGCACCTACCTACATGCAGACAGTACACTCATACACATAAAAAATAAATTAAAAAAATAAAAAAGAATAAGTCATTAGAAATCAGTTTAACCCTATATCCACTTAAAGAAATGGTTGTAGTAGGCTTTTGCCCATGGTGTCTGGACTGTCTACCTTCAAGTTCGAAGGCCTGATATCAATGTTAAGTATTGGTCCATCCTATTAACTAGATTTTAAATCCAATTAGAAAGCAGTTAGTAGCTCTTATGTTTGTGCCACTATTGCACAAGTAGGCAAATCTTTACAGGCCTGTTATTATTGTGGTTCACAGGCTTCCCAGGTGGGTAATATTCATGCTAAGTTTTCTCTTCAAGTAATTTGCATAAAACCTTCTAGTACTATGAAAGCTAGGCAATAGAGATGAGGCTATAAGTCACCACCGGGTTGATTCCTCTTTGTTTATTTTATGATTCATGTCTGTAGTGTCTACAGGAATACGGTATTATCCTGAAATATTGGTGTGTAAGCAAGAGTAGGGTATTGTTTGGGGGTCTATGCGAACCTTGTTCAACAGGTTCAAAAGTGAGAGTTCATTGCTGGCATTTGGCTCTACTGTGCAGACCTATGGTGTCCAGTAGCAGCAATGCCCCCCACTCTTAAATACTAATTTCCTTTCATCTATCATTATAATGAGAAAAAGAGCAGAGATGAATGGTTCTCGAGTGGCTAGGGAATGCAGAGGGAATGTGATCTCCCAAAACACCCTGAGAAACGCACATAGATTATTGAACATGTATACCAGTGAGAGGGCTGTATGACAAGGAACACAGTGCCGGATAGAAGAGACCTCACTTTGGGTGGTTGGTGAGAGTGTTTCAAGACTAGTCTAAAACAACAGGCCAATGCCAAAGCTTGTGATTATCTCCCAGAACTAGAAGATAAGATGCTGTTGCTGAAGAGATGACATACTTTAGATACAGGGCTTTGAAAAACGGAGCAGAAACTGACATGGAATCCTTCTGATGATTAGCACTCATAATGCTAGGTGGTAATATGTGCAATGCTAAGAAGAAAAGCAATAAATAGTTCAACCCAGCCCTAAACCTAATAACTATATGGACTGGCACAGCAAATTGTCTCTACTGGTGCAGTAGACATAATGTTATCTGGGGGCAGGGGCTAATCAACAGCTATCTAGTTTGACTTAAAGCCCTCTCAATGGGAGTGAACTCATCAGCAGCATTGTAAACTTCGCTAAATACACATGGATGGAGTGGACATAGATCCTAGAGAAGATCTTACCTCTAAATTTGATTAAGAACTGTTTTATGAAATGTACAATAAAGCTCAATGAAAGAATTTAAAAATCTTTATTTGTTCTTCGTGGCTTATACTATGCAATGTTAATAATATAAACTTAAGGAAAAGAAATATATTGAATTCCTACGTAATTGCTAAATTAAAATTACTTTTGTCTCTATTATTACTGATAATTATATTGACATATATTACTACATAACACTTTACCACTTCTAGAATCTGTAATTAATGTTCTTGATGTAACTATTCTTTGCCTGATTATTGCTGTTTCTCTAGCATGGTTTTGTTTACATGCTTTAGATTGTGCACAAGTTAATCAATAAAAAGATATTGCTTTGAATTCACCTGGTGCCTTTATGGAGAATGGAAGAGTTTTCCCCATGGAGACCTAAATTGAAAATATGAAAAAAATGGAATAAAGATTGTTGCCAAGGCACATTTAAGGATAGATAATGTAGCATCACATTAGATATTAGAACTCACATTGCTCTCTGAATATGATCAAGAGTGATTACTTAAAAAGAGTACCTGACTCTGAAAATACAAGTCAATCATTCGGATGCAAAGTTCAGTTATATTTAGGACAATTTCCATTAAAACAATACAATACACCTTATTATATTAATCCATAGACTAAAAATAACTATGTAACTCTTTATGTAATTCAACAAATTTAAATGCCTACTTTTTCACCTATCTGCATTAAATTTCACATAATCTCAGTACATGATTATAAATCTGAGATTATGTGAAAGTATTAATAAAAAGAGTATTGAAAACTATTGTACAAATTAATATTGGTTTTTATCCAGTAATTGTATTATATTTTTGCAATTAATGTATAACATAAAGATAATTTTTAACACGTTCCACATAAACACCCACTACACATTGTATGCAGTTTAATCTCATGTGCTATATGCATGGGGAATTTTTGTAAAGTGAGGATGTCAAATTATGGCCATTACTTTAAAAATTAGAGAATGTGGGCTGGAGAGATGCCCCAGGAATTAAGAGCACTGGATGTTCTTGAAGAACAGTAGTCCAACTGTTCCCAACAACCACATGGTGGCTGACTACAATATAAGACTCCAGTTTTAGGGCATCCAATGAATGCCCTCTTCTTACCTCTACTGAGATTGCTTGACATAAGTACACTTACACACATGCAGGTAATACACTCATACACATAAAATAAAAATAATAAATAAAATATTAAAAATAAAGACCATAAAAGACATGTAAAAAACTGAAGCACAGTGTATCAAATCACACAAATCCTAATTCGTGAAAACAACTTGAATTGACACCTTCTTTCCTACTCTCTAGCATGCCTGTTTCTATCTTGAGTAATTCAGCCTTGTAAAAATTCTGTAACTCTCATCCTATAGTAGTACTTAGAATCATGAATATACAACTTTCAGTTTGGGGCAGCTCACTGAGCAAAACAGAGCATGGATGTCATCGATATCTTCATAGACATAGCAATTCTTTGTTCTGTTACAATTTTCCTTACTTATTTTGTATGTGTGGGCATAAGTGTGTGGAAGTCAGAGGACAATTTGATGGATTTGGTTCTCCTTCTGCCGTGTGGGTCCTAGGGATCAAACTGAAGACTTCAGACTTGTCTGCAAGGCATTTACTTGCTGAACGATCTTGCTAGCCCAGAATGTCCTGCTTTGGATCCCCACACACATTCGGCAGAGGAAGATTTGCCTGTCACCTCTTTTTTTTTTTTTTTAAAGGTTGATTTACTTTCATTCTCTGTGCATGTGTGAATTCCTGCTGCTATGTATGTGCATCACATGTTCTGTGCCCACAAAATCCCATAAAGGGCACAAGAATCCCTGTAACTGAATTTTTGAGTGGTTGTGTGCTGCTGTGTTGGGTGCTGCGAATAGAACTGGGTTCTCTGTAAGAACACCAAGTGCTGTTAACCACTGAGCCATCTCAGCAACTCAACTTCTCATTTAATTTGAATGAGAGTTTTACACAACCACAGTGAACACAAAAATCCATGCAAATCCTCAAAATAGTATTTGGATTGAGACAACTTGGATTGAGACACTTTATTGCAAACTTTCTTAACCTTAACAAATGGTGTTTATCCTATGTATGCCAAAAACAGAAATGAGAAAATAACCCATTAGTGTAGCTATGTAGAAAATACACCCTCTACTTACAAGTTAATTATAAATTATACACCAAAATAACAATATAAATAGTATTTTATCATTTTCTTTCATCAAATGTACCTAATTAATGAGCACTGACATGGTGGTGATATTAAAATAAACCTGTTCACAAAGGTCTAGTCACTTTATACAATTTTGGAACCACCACATGTCTAGATTTACTTCTTCTAGTTACACCCATTTAGGATTATTGGTTACTACTTTCAAAGGTAATGGTTACAGTGGTAGCAGTAATGTAGTTATGTATTATTGTATTTCTATTTAATTTTTAAAATTTACTTGACTTATGGTTTGCTTATATCTTCAAAATAGTCATAAGAACAATAATAATAATACATAAGAAGCAAATGCATTTTTATTAAAAAATAAATGGTAAATTCTTTTTCTATGTGTATGAATGTATTGTCTGCATGCAGGTCAGTGCACCCATGTCCTGCAATGCCACAGAAGTCAGAAGAAGGTCAAGGATTCCCCTGGAACTGGAGTTCTCCTGGAATTGGAGTTACAGACGGTTCTTAGCCACCATGTGGGAGCACTGGGGATCGAACCCGGGTCCTCTGCAAGAGCAGTCGGTGCTCATAACCGCTAGGCTATCTCTCCAGCCCTAAATGGTAAATTTTTATGCTAAAAATGTTTCACGAAAAAGCAAAGAGAAGGGTAGGGAATTTATTAAAATCTGAATCAGAACCTTCCAAAGAACAGCAGACTACTGAACCTAAGGAACTATATTTATAAACACTTCTTTGGAGAGAAGAGATTAAAATATCTTTCTCTGGACAGTAAAAAATTTATTTTATTTATTCTATATTTCTATATTTAATGCTTTGTTTTTTTAATAAAATATTTTATTGGTGTTTTGTGTATTTCATACATCATTTCTCAGTCCAATTTAGACACTCCCTTTTCCACACTCCCCACCCCACCCCAGTTCATGCATTCTGCCATACATGTATTGCATCATTTATCTCAGTCTTTTTAAAGTTTTTCTCTGCAGAGGTTTATTTTTTGGGCAGAAGTTAACTGTTTCAGTCAGTTCTTTGACTCAGTCCTTTAGTCGTTGTTGTTCCCTCCTATTTGTATTGCTCCAAAATATGCCTACATATGTTGCATATATACTAAAATTATGACCTCTGAAAATAAACTGTATATTAATTCAAAAGTATGCTTAGGGGTTCATATATATATATATATATATATA
>VZQC01007230.1:1039489-1132322 GCA_009823505.1 Rhizomys pruinosus
CTGATATATATATATATATATATATATATCAGTTTGCCTTACTACTGTGTATTTCATGCTAGCATCCACAGATGAGTGACACCATTTGTCATGTGTTTTTCTGAGACTGTTACTTCACTTAGCATGCGTTTTGTTTTTTTGTTTGTTTGTTTGTTTTATGACTGGGTCTTCCTGTGGCCCCATTTGCCCTGGAATTCAATATGTAGACCATGTTGGCCTTTTTCTCACAGATATCTGCTTCCTCTGCTTCCAGAGTGCTAGAATTAAAGGCATGCACCACCACACCTAGCTCATATTATTGTAGTGGAAATCGAATTGAACATCAACCTAACTCTACCTCCTCTAAAGAATGCAAATTAGTGACCATAATTTATCAAAACCCCTTCTGTTGTCTCTCTCAGCTAAGGTCAAGTACAGATTGCCTTCCAACAGGATAACTAAGTAGAAATATTGCACAATTAGGTAGTGTTGGTAACCAGCTTCTGTAATAGGAAACACCATGTTTAAATAAAAATTTGTATGTATTGAGCTACAGTCAAGCTCAGTGTGAAAATGCATTGCATTGTCATTAAATTGGCTTCAACTGGAGAAAGAACATTGACAACTTAATTAAAGTTATTAAGCTTATGATAAGAAATTCTGTGACATTTTTAAAGCAAAACTCCCTTTAAGATTTAGAAACATTTCATGGGTTCAGACTACACAATACCTTTAATGATACTGGGTTTTGAAGAGAAAAGTGATGTCATGACATACAATTGACAATAGTGTCAAGCTGCAGCAAAAGGAGATATTTTAAAGAACAGATTATATAACAACAAATGCCATCTAGGCAGATTGAGCAGTTGATAAGGGAAAGATATAACTTTACATTGCCTTATCAAAAGTAAAAACTATAAACCTTTGACCCAGACAATAATTATTAATCTGATATGGTGTCCAAACAATACTACCAAATCCTGGAAGAGAATTCTGTTTAGAAAGTAATATAATAATAGAAAAAAATTACAAAATTACAAAAGGCCAAAGGCAGATTTCCACAAAATTTTTGTCATTCTTATGGTAGCCAGAAAATATGCATTAATAATTATCAGGTAGACTGTCACAATATATCATAGATTGATTCAAAAATGTATCAAGAAATTCACTCAAGCAATTATTAGTACAATGTCTATCATCAACTATTATATTTGTACAAAAAGCATTATAAAGATAATTCATACATTAACACTTCAAAAATAAACATCCATGAAATAACCTAGTAAGTCAGGTTACAGGGGGATCCTATGTCAGAATAATAATAATAAATCAAATTTTCTGTATTCACTAATTTTGTCCCTATTTTTCAAGATAAGTGGTATCATATATTTTTCTGCATTCACTGCATGTAAATGAAATAGCATTCCCGTTATACTTGTTAAGGGAGTAACGAATACTTTAATAGGATGCTGTTTTTGCAAAAATATTTTAGCAACTTTCACTTTCTGTGAAAATACATCGTTATTTATCCATATATTTTAGTAGCAAGTGAATATTCTTTCTTAGATTTCCTAACAATGTTGTAATGAATTTTTAAGTGACCCTTTTTTATATTTATCCGTGTCCCTTATACATCAAGTATGGAAGTTTGTTTAACATAAATGACTTGGAATTGGATGGATTGTTGAATATAGTCTCTGTTCATGAAAACAATTTACTACATATTGCCAAAATTATATTTTAAAAAAAAATTTGCAGGACTAGAGAAATGGCTCAGCAGTTAAGCCCACTGACTGACCTTGCAAAGGACCTGATTTAATCCTGAACACACACATGGTGGCTAACGACCTTCCACAACTCCAGATTCAGGGAATCTGACTCCTTCTTCGACCCTTGTAGGCATTGCATGAAATGGGTACACTTAAATATCTAGGCATTAAGCTCATAGACATATTTTTTAAACTTTGCAAAATTATACCCTAACAAGCAATATATAAAGAAACCTAATGTATGCATATAGAGTGCTTGATATTATAAAGTAGTTTTAATTTTCCATTCTAATATATATGAATTATTACTATAAGCTTACTTTTATGCTTTAAGAATTATATTTCATATATATATATATAACTTTTTTATATCATTGTTTCACTGTTACCTATTTTTATTGTATTATTTTTATTTATTTATTTATTTATTTATTTATTTATTTATTTTAGCATTGATGTCACTCATTATGTCATACAATCAGGTAATTGGTGCATTTTGCAAGTATCTATGTGCAAATTTTCAACAACCCAACGTTCCCATAGACCAGTTGGAGAAGCTTGTATGCACAGACATGTTGATCAATCAGGAGTCCAGACTATATTCCTGTAGTCTCATGATTCACCCCTATCTCTCCACAGCCCTTACAATCTACCACGCCTCCTCTTCCGCAGTTTGTTCCCTGGGCTTTGGGAAAGGGGCACAAGTGGGCGAGAAGAAAACAGTCTAATTTCTTTGGAGTTGTCATTTTGGACTCCAGTCTGTTCAGGTTGTTTCCCTTCATGGATTGACAGCTTTCCCAGTGATAACCTTTTTAGTCATATTAACAAAGCATAAGCTATTGGATGTACAGGCATTTAAGCAGTACCACTTATTATGTCAAGCTAAGCTGTGAGCATAGACACAGATGCTTGGATGGCATGCTAATCCACAAACTGTGGTTTCTTTATAAAGGGTGACAAGTTCTTACTATTTTATTTATATTTTTATGTGTATGTGTGCGTGTACTGTCTGCACCAGTGCAGTGGTGCACCAGTGTCGTGCAATGCCACATAAGTCAGAAGAGGGTGTCAGATTCCCCTGGAACTGGAGTTAAAGATGGTTCTTAGCCGCCATGTGGGTGCTGGGAATCGAACCCAGGTCCTCTGCAAGACCAGTTGGTGCTCTTAACCACTGAACCATCTCTCCAGCCCCTTATTTTATTATTTTCATTTTTTGTGTATGAGTGTATTGCATGCATATAGGAAGGTGCGCCTGTGTTGTACAGTGCCCACCGATGTGAGAAAATGGCACAGGATCCTTTGAAACTGGAATTCCATACAGCTTTTAGCTACAATGCAGAAGCTAGGAATCAAACCCAGGTTCTCTGCAAGAGCAAACAATGCCCTTAACTGCTGAGCCATCTCTCCAGTCCATGAATTAACTATTTTATCCTTTGCCTACTTTCTATGGTATCAACACTTGTTGCTAGTTTGTAGAACTTCTTTATGTAACTCAATATTGAAACATTATGGTTTTTCAAATTTTGGTTTATTTTTTAAGACTCAACTTTCACTGATGGGTGAGGGAGAGGAGTCTTCTTTATTTTTTTTTAATTTTTTTTATTAATTTTATTTATTTCTGTATGTGTATGAATGTACTGTCTGCATGCAAGTCTGTGCACCCGTGTCGTGCAACATTGCCGAGTTCAGAAGAGGGTCTCAGATTCCCCTGGAACTGGAGTTCTCCTGGAATTGGAGCTTCAGACGGTTCTCAGCCGCCATGTGGGTGCTGGGGATCGAACCCGGGTCTTCTGTAAGAGCGGTCGGCGCTCTTAACCGCTAGGCCACCTCTCCAGCCCCGAGGAGTCTTCTTTAAAGGCATGACCAGAATCCAGTGGGTGAACTCTCACTGGTGGACATGACTCAATAAGCCTTAACACATATAATAGAATGCATGAAATACAGTGGGGGACTATAGGGAGATCAGATAGGCAGGAATTATAAATATAATTTAAATGCATTATATGAAATGTGCAAAAATTCAATAAAAATAAAAAATAGGAAAATCACTCAAAAAGATCCAATTTTAATCTTTTTAATAAAACATTTACTAATGTTTTGTAATTTCATACATTTTTCAGTCTAATTTAGACGTATTCCCCTTTCCCTGACCCCTACCCCAGTTGATGGATTTTGCCATACATGTCTTGCATGTTATTCTCAGTCTCTTTAAAGGTTTTCTCTGCAGGTGTTTATTATTTTGGCATAATTTAACTGCATCAGTTAGTTCTATGACCCAGTCCTTATGTTGTTGTTGTTCCCTCCCATTTGTATGCTCCAAAAATCCCTACATGAATCTGACATATATACCACAATTATGCCCTCCTAAAATAAACTGTATATTAATTCCAAAATATATTTAGGAATTCACATTTTCCCTTTAATTTTAGATTACTCTAAAATATGAGTACATACCTTCTACACATATGTGGTAATTATAATGTATGAAAAAAGTGGTAAGTGAATTTTAGTGCCTGTAAAGACATTCACATTATAATACCATAGTTGCTTTTGGATAAAAAGTAATACGAAAATTACATTGCTCAGCTTGCCTTTCAACTGAGGATTTGGTGCTAGCGTCCACAAATGAGGGACACCATTCCACCTTTGTTTTTCTGGGACCGTGTTACTTCACTTAGCATAATGGCTTCTAGTTCCATCCATTTACCAGAAAAGTTCATGGTGTTATCTATTTTTACCACTGAATAGAACTCCATTGTGTAGATGTACCACATTTTTGTTATCCACTGTCATTTGAGGGACACTTGGGTTGGTTCCGGCTCTTTGATATTGTGAAGAGAACTTCAACAAACATACATGTGATTGCATCTTTGTGACAGGATGAGTTTGTGGGTATATACCAAGGAGTGGTATGACTGGGTCAGGTGAGGTACATTCCCACCAGCAGTGGATGAGTGTGCCCCTTTCCCCATAACCTCTCCAGCATTTGGTGTCTTCTGTTTTCTTGATCATAGCGAGTCTTATTGGAGTGAGATGATATCTTTAAGTGGTTTTAATTTGCATTTACTTAATTATTAATTATGTTGAACAATTTTTTTAAAATTTATTTTTATTGATGCTTTGTGTATTTCATACATCATTTTCCAATTCAGTTCAGGCATATATCCCCTTCCCTTCCCCCCCCCCCACCGCTACCCATCGCAGATCGTGCATTCTGCCATAAGTTTTCTGCAATTTTAAGATGTTTCTTATGGCCAGGCATGATGGCATGTGCCTTTAATCCTAGCACTTGGGAGGCAGAGTCAGGCAGATCTCTATGAGTTCAAGGCCAGCCTGGTCTATATAGCGACTTCCAAGACAACTGGATCTACAAGGAGATCCTGTCTCAAAAAAAGGCCAAAAAATAAAAAGAGATGTTTCTTACCTTCTTGCCATTTTTACTTCCTCCCTGGCTAAGATCAAGGAAACAAAAGACACAAAATGCTTTGAAGTTGTGGGGAAAGGAGAACAATCATCAACTGCTGGTAGGAACATAAACTTGTACAACCACTGTGGAAAGCAATTCAGAATAATTGGAACCATTTCCCTTAAAGTTGGGAACCTGGCCAAGGCTGCCCTTTATCACCACTCCCCTTCAACATAGTGATTGAAACACTTGCTAGGCAATAAGACGAGAGAAAGAAATTAAAGGAGTACTAATCAGAAAAAAGGAAGGTAAACTACCCCTTTTTGCAGATGATATGATAGTTTACCTAAGGGATGCTAAAAACTCGACAAGAAACTTCTAGAAACAATTAAGGGTTGCAGTAAAGTGGTAAAATACAAAATTAACCTAGAAAATCAGTAGTCTTTCTTTACACCAACAATACACAAGCAGAGTAGGAATATAAGAAGACCATCCCATTCACAATAGCCACAAAAATAATAAAATACCTGGGAACAAACCTAACCAAAGACACCAAAGATCTCTACAACAAAAATTTTAAAACCCTGAAGAAGGAGACTGAAAATGACATCAAAAGATGGAAAGACCTCCCATGCTCATGGATTGGAAAAATTAATGTAGTAAAAATGTCCATTTTGCCCAAATTGATATAAAGATTCAACAGGATCCCAACCAAAATCCCCATGAGTATCTTCACCAACTTGGAAAAAAAATCTGTAAATTCATATGGAAAAACAAAAGACTCCGAATAGCCAAAGCAACCCTGAGTGAAAAATGCTATACAGAGGGGATTGCTCTACCAGACTTCAAGCTATATTACAAGGTCATAGTCATAAAGACAGCCTGGTACTGGCACAAAAACAGACTCGTTGACCAGTTGAAGGTCCTAGTTGAGCTCATACAATTTCAGCCACCTCATATTTGACAAAGGGGCAAAAATCCTCAGTGGAGGAAAGATAGCATCTTCAAATGGTGTTGGCCAAAATGGATCACCATTTGTAGGAGAACAAAATTAAGCCCCTACCTCTCACCCTGTACAAAAATCAACTCCAAGTGGATCAAATAAACATGAAACCAGAAACCCTGAAGATGACAGAAGAAAAAGTTGGCAGCAACATACAAGACACAGGCATAGGAAAAGACTTTCTAAATCAGACAGCAGTTGCACAGGAAATAAGGACAACAGCTGACAAGTGGAGCCTCATAAAACCCAAAAGCTTTTGAACAGCGAAAGAAACAATCAAGGAAGGGAAGAAAAAAACCCACAGAGTGGGAAGAAATGTTCACCAGTGATATATCTGACAGAGCATTAACGTCCAGAATATATAGACTACTCAAAAAACAAAGAAGAAAACAAGTGACCTACTCAAAAGACAGAGTAAAGAGCTGAACAGAGACTTCATCAGCGAGGAAGTAAAGATGGCTGAGAAACATCTTAAAAAATGTTCAACATCATTAATAATTAAGGAAATGCAAATACAAAGCACTCTCAGATATCATCTCACGCCAATATAACTGGCTAAGATCAAGAAAACAAGTCACCAAATGCTGGTTAAGTTGTGGGGAAAAGGGCACACTCATCCACTGATGGTGGAAATGTAAACTTGTATAACCATTATGGAAAGCAGTGTGGAGAACCCTTAAAAGACTCAAAATGAGCCTATCACCTGACCCGGTCATACTGCTCCTGGCTATATACCCAAAAGACTCATCCTACTGCAAAGATACATGCACATCCATGTTTACTGCAGCTCTCTTCACAATAGCAAAGAGCTGGAACCATCCAAATGCCCTGCAACTGTGGACTGGATGACAAAAATATGGTACATCTATACAATGGAATACTATTCAGTGGTAAAGAATGATGACATCATGAACTTTGCAGGTAAACGGATGGAATTTGAAGCCATTATGCTAAGTGAAGTAACACAATCCCAGAAAAACAAAGGTGGAATGGTTTCCCTCATTTTGAATGCTAATATCAAATCCCCAGTCGAAAGGCAAGCTAAACAACATTATTATTATATTTATTTTAATCTGAAAGCAAATATGTTGTTATAATGTTAATCTCTTAATGGGCTCTACAATCAACCCACCACTTATTTTCAGACTCTGTAATTACTGTATATGGGTGGAAGGTGTGTATTCCTATTTTAGAGTAACATAAAATTAAAGGTGGAAATGTGAATTTGTAATCATAAAAAAAAAGACTGAAAGAAAGGTGCAGGACATTTAAGGCAGAACATATGATCTGGGGTGGGGTGGGGTGGGGGAAAAGGAAAGGGGAATATGTCTAAATTGGACTGAAAAATTATGTCTGAAATACACAAAATATGAAATAAAAGTATTATATTTAAAAAAAAGATGTTTCTCAGACATCTTTACTTCTTCACTGGTGAAGTCTCTGTTCAGCTCGTTATTCCATCTTTTCAATAGGCCATTTGTTCTCTTACTTCTTTGTTTTTTGAGTAGTCTATATATTCTGGATGTTAATGATCTGTCAGATGTATCATTGGTGAAGGTTTCCTCCCTCTGTGGGTTTTCTGTTCACTTCCTTGATTGTTTCTTTCACTGTACAGAGTGACCAACCATTCCTCCATATTAACATTTGAGATTAGCACCAGAACCAAAACAAAAACAAAAAACCCACATGCCAAAAAACAATGAAAAAACAGCAACATAGCAAAAACTCATAATAAATCCACATTGAACACTACAAATCCTATAAAATATTCCTACAATGAGAACTGCCTGGAAGGAAATAAGAAACAGACCTTAGAAGAACAATTTTACAGATATTCAAATAAATCAAAGAATATAAAGAACAGATCAGAGAACTGAGCGGAGAGAATGAAAATCACAGGAAGGAACTAGAAGAAAAGAATGATAAACTGCAGAGAAAACTAGAGGCAGAGAATGACAAACTCCGCAAGTACTTGGAAACAGTGAAAAGATCCCAGGCTGAAGTGAATAAAGAAGCAGACTAGAGAAGCAAGGAGCTACAAGATAAAAACGGCAAGCTCCAAAAGGAAGTAGAAATACTAAGACCTCATAGGATGAAATGAAAAAGAAATTGAACAGTCGTCCAATCAACTAGAAAGGATGGGGGGAAAGCCTCAGAAGCAGAATGGATGAAGCAGAAACAAGAATATCTGACCAGCAGGATAACAGGGAATAACTAGAATGCTCAAGTAAAGATAATGAAAAATTAAAAAAACAAAACAAAACAAAACAAAACAAAAAAACAAGAGTGGAACAACCAGGAAATGTGGCATATCATGAAAAGACCAAATCCCTGCATCATAGCGACTGAAGAAGGAGAAGAATCTAAAGACAATGGTATTGACCAGATCTTCAATAGAACAATAGAAGAAAATTTCCCCAAACTGAAAAAAAGGCAAATCCATACAATTACAAGAAGCACATAGAACACCAATAGACAAGACCAGAAATGTCCCATGCCAAATCATAGTTAAAACAATAGATAGTCAAAACAAAGTCAAAATACTGAAAACCACAAGAGAAAAACAAGTTACATATAAGGGGAAACATATCACAATTATAGCTTCTCAATGCAAACAATGAAAGCCAGAAGAATGAGAATCAATGTATACCCAGTACTAAACAACTTTAGATGCCAATCCAGATTATTATATGCAACAAAAATGTCATTTATAGTTAGAGGTTAAGAAAGTCTCTTGTATTTAAACCTTTGTGGCACCTAGAAGGTAAGCTTCATTAGGATTCATTAAAAATAGTTGTTACGCCGGGCGTGGTGGCGCACTCCTTTAATCCTAGCACTTGGGAGGCAGAGGCAGGCAGATGTCTGTGAGTTCAAGGCCAGCCTGGTCTACAGAGTGAGTTCCAGGATAGCCAGAGCTACGGGGAGACCCTGTCTCAAAAAGACCAAAAAAAAAAAAAAAAAAAAAAAAAAGTTAAAAAAATAAAAAAAGTTGTTACTAGTAGGATCCACAGAGGGGCCTGATGTCTGCAGCAATCTGAGGCATTTCTTCCCTTCAATGCCCAGAGGAGTCAATCCTTCTGCTGGCACTTTCTGGTACATCCTACTCGCTGCAAAGCTGCATTTTCTTTCTCTGCCATTAAGTTGGTGATACTCTGGCCTGTTGGAACATACAAATCCTTTCCTGTAGTTAGTTTTAAGATTTGGATTGCAAGGACTTTTGACAAAAAGTTTTCATATCTATCTATATCCCCCTTTTTATTTTAGGTTTTTACTTTTGACCCATGAGTCTCATAAAAGCAGTTGTATTATACATACCTATAGGGTGGAATCAAGGCACAGATTTCATCAAATTCACCCATGCTGTTTTGGGTTACTGTATGTGATTAACTTGGGAAACAAACTTTATTTTTAAATTAAATATATTAAATATTAAGCCTAGGGAACAATCTGTGGAAGAGGGGGCGCGGTAGAATGTAAGGGCTGTGATTGGGGTGAATGGTGAAACTACAACAATATAGATTGGTCACTCATTTGATCAACTTGATTGAACATACAAGCTCCCCCTGCTGGATGGTGGGACCCATGAGCTATGTGGGTTTGGGCACAACTGCTTGCAAATTGGTTTTACATGAAGGATGCTTGTACTCACAAATTATCACTTATTGTTAAACAAATGAAAACAAAACAAAACAAAAACAGAGAAAGATGCAGAAAAGTTATGGCAGAATGCATAACTGGGGTGGGGAGGGGGGAAGGGAAAGGGATATATGCCTGAACTGAATTGGAAAATGATGTATGAAATACACAAAGCATCAATAAAAAAAAAGAAAATACAAAATATTTTAAAGTATAGAATATATTTTCCTTACATAAGAAGATATTTTTCTGTCACAGAACTTAACTACTTCACCTCATATATACCTTTCCCTCTTTAAAAAGCCTGCTTCTACATAGGATATGTACATTGATACCTGAATCAGCCTGATTCGTAGGAGGATTGATTACAAGAAGCAGCCCTAAAAGTAAAGGATGTGACACCATGAGATGTTTTTTATATTCAAGTGTTTGTAAACTCTCAGATTTCCTGGACTATCTAGAAAATTCTTGCATTTGCAAATCAGAAACTCAGATTTCCACTTAGACACTACAGGAGCATAATGCAGTAGTAGTTTGAAGCTGCACTTATAGAGATGTGGGGTTTAAGTGGCAAAGCCTTGAATGTTTGTCTCTAGACTAGATACTCATTGATAATAGTCTTGTTTTATTTCATAGGGAAAGCTTGGGGTTTTGTTGTTGTTTGTTTGTTTGCTTGCCACAAGTTGTTTTTTTCCCACAAAATCTGTATACAAATGCAATAAATTTGAAGAACTTAAAAAAAAAGCTGTTTCTCATGTCTTTGAAATATAGCAAAAGCAGTGGCAGCCACAGAGTTGATGAACTTGCCAGTGAGAAGTGAAGACAGGCAAAACAACACTGCTCTCTCTTTTTGTTTTCTTTTTGTCTATTTACTAAGATCGCAAGTTTTATATCTGAAGTATAATTTCTCAGGCTTTACTAATTATTTATTTCTGGTTATACTTTCCTTTTGGATGCTTAAGGCCACAAAGTTAGCCCATTTTAACCAAGGTTTTTGTTTTTTCAAGGTCAGCTGAGGATCTGGTCCTCAGTGGTCATCCAGTTCCATCCACTAGAGGACAAAATCGGGTCTTGCTAGACCAGGCTTCCCTTTTCGAAGTGTGAACAGACTTTCCTCTTTATAGACTGGACTCTGGCTGAAGTCCCATTAATGGATCTCCAAGACCTCCCTACATAGGAAGACTGGTGACCCACATTTGCAGGACATTTCAAGAGATAACCCCATGCATAATCCCCTGAGACTTAGTTGACCTCTGAGGGCAAGGAACAAAATTATCCCTTAGGTCCTTTGACCAAATTGGTATGGGCATCAAGTATGGTCATTAGCAGAAAGGCTAAGTTACACCAGTCTGATATATCACCCTTATACTAAAATTGTATCTTCTGAAAACAAACTGTGCGTTTTTTTTCCATATCGTATTTCTTGATTTGCATTTTTCCATTTTAACTATATGTTACTCTAAAATATGTATACATGCCAACCATCCTATACCAAAAATCCATAGTCTGAAAAAATGGTAAGTTAGTTCTAGAACCTGTCTAGTGATTCACAATATAAGAGCACTGTTGTTTTCATGAAGAATATAACATTAATGCATTAATGTTGCTCAGTTTGCCTTACAACAAAGTTTCGTGGTAGCATCCACAGATGAAGGATACTTTTCTTTTGTTTTTCTGGGACTGCATTACTTCACTTAACATAGTATCTTCTAGTTCCATCCCTTTAACTGCAAATTTTATGAGCTTTCCATAATGTTTGCATTCCCACCAATAGTGGATGAATGTTTCCCTTCACCCACAACCTCTCCAGCATTTGGTATCATTTGTTTTCTTGATCCTAGCCAGCTTTATCAAAATGAGATGATATCTTAAAGTACTTTTAATTTGTATTTCCTTAATTATTAGCAATGTTAAACACTTTTTAAGATGTTTCTCAGCCATCTCTATTATGTCACTTGTCAAATCTCTGTTCAGTACTTTACTCCATCTTTCGAGTGAGTCGTTTTTTTCTTCTTTGTTTTTTGACTAGTCTATATATTCTGGAAGTTAATAGTCTTTCAGATGTATCAGCAGTGAAGATTTCCTCCACTCTGCGGTTTTTCTCTTCACTTCCCTGATTGTTTCTTTTTCTGTACAGAAACTTTTGAGTTTAATAAGTTACCACTTGTCAATTGTCGACCTTATTTCCTGTGCAGCTCCTGTCTGATTTAGAAAGTCTTTTCCTATGCCTATGTCTTGTAGGTTGCTGCCAACATTTTCTTCTATCACCTTCAGAGTTTTGGGTTTCACATTGAGATCTTTGATCCATTTGAAGTTGAGTTTTGTACAGGGTAAGGGGTAGGGGTTTAATTTTATTCTTCTACAAATGGTGATCAAGTTTTGCCAACACCATTTGTTGAAGATGCTGTCTTTCCTACACTGAGTCTTTTTGGCCCCTTGTCAAATATGAGGTGGCAGAAATTGTATGTGCTCAAGTTTGGATCTTTGTTTTGTTCCATTGGTCTACAGGTCTGTTTTTGTGCCAGTATCAGGCTGTTTTTATGACTCTAGCCCTCTAGTATAGTTTGAAGTCTGGTATAGAGATCCCCCCCCCCCCATATTTCAAGTATTGCTCTTTTCACTCAGAGTTCCTTTGGCTATTTGGGGGTCTTTTGTTTTTCTACCTAAGGATAGAAAAAATCTAAGGATTTTTCTCCAAGCATGTGAAAAAGTCTTAGGGATTCCTTCTATGAAGCCAGCATCATTCTAATACCAAAACCAGACAAAGATACAACCAAAAAAGAGAACTGTAGGCCCATCTCATTAATGAACATAGATGCTAAAATTCTCAACAAAATACTTGCAAACTGCACATGGAAACACATCAAAAAGATCATCCACCATGACCAAGTTGGATTCATAACAGAGATGCAGAGATGGTTCAACATACAAAAATCAGTAAATATCATAAAACACATAAATGGACTGAAAAATGAAACCACAGTATCATCTCAATTGATGTAGAAAAGGTCTTCAACACAATCCAACACCCCTTCATGCTTAAAGTCCTAGAGGGAATTGGATTGAAGGGATCATTCCTCAACATAATCAAAGCCATATACAAGAAACCCACAGCCAACATCATCCTAAATGAAGAAAAGTTAGAAGGATTCCCCTTAAAGGCAGGAACTTAGCAAGGCTGCCTCCTGTTGCCACTCCTCTTCAACGTAGTGTTTGAATCAGTAACTAGGGCAATAAGACAAGAAAGGGAAATTAAAGGAGTACTAATTGGAAAAGAGGAAGTCAAATTATCCCTCCTTGCAGATGATATGGTAGTTTACCTAAGGGATGCTAAAAACTCTACCAGAAAACTCCTAGAAATGATTAAGAGTTTCAGTAAAGTGTTGGGATGCAAAATTAACCTAGAAAAATCAGTAGCCTTTCATTACACCAACAACAAGCAACTGAAGAAGGAATGCAAGGAGACCTTCCCAATCACAATAGCCTCAAAAACAATAAAATACCTAGGAACAAACCTAATCAAAGACACCAAAGATCTCTACAACAGAAATTATAAATCCCTGAAGAAGGAGATTGAAGAAGAATCAGCACATGGAAAGACCTCCCATGCTCATGGTTTGGAAAAATTAATGTAGTAAAAATGTTCATTCTACCCAAACTAATATACAGATTCAATGCAATCCCAATTAAAATCTTAAGTTCTTTATGAATGAGACTAAGAGCCTACAAAGGGGCAACACCAAATTGACTCCATTGGAAGTTGTTAAGATTATTAATCTGATTTACTGAAGAGCTTGATTGAGTAAGCATGACTCACATAAGAAAATTTATATTCAGATATTTTTTCAAATTTAGTAAATAGTAAACATAGTATCCAGGTAGTTTCAATATCAAATAAATAATAGTGTTTTATTATATAAAAATAACCTATGTATTATTTCAGACATATTTATATTAAAAATCACTTTTAAAATCTGAAATCTAAATGTAAATTGGATTTTATCTGGCAACTAAGATCAACATGTGAAATCTAATTTTAATGCTAATTAGGTTCAGGTGAGATGCTTGGAAACACACTTCAAGTCAGGTTGTTAGCATACCATCGAGATCACTGCAAGTGTGACTGTAACTTTCCTTTCTCTTATTAAAAGCAAAACACAGTACCACTGAGAATCCCAAAAATGCTCTGAAATATTCATGGACTCCTTTTCATTGGTTTTCTTGACTGTTTTGAATTCCCATTTGTTTTAAACATTAGGCTTTGTGGTTGTTCTTTCTCCCCTAATGAAGCTCAGTATTTTTGAGAAATTTCTCATGTATTCAATACTTGACTATGTCACACACATCTCAACATTTTTTCTGTGTTATGTGTTTTCATGATTGTTTAGGGGAAGAGGAAAAACTTGAAGTTTTTATCAATAACAAGAAATTTAACACTAACAAAGACATTTACAATAACAAGAATTTTAACACTAACGAAGACATTTAAATCTTTAAATAACTATTGGCTATTTGATTTTCTTATTTTACTTTGTCTGATCTTTAAATAAGCTATTTCAACAGTAAGCAACAATGTCAGCCCTATTTTCTTAAAAATGTAAAGCTGCTTAAATTTTTCCTTGCTATAACCCTCCCAGTTCATTAAAGAACATCTTTTGCCATTTCAAAGGTGCGGACTTAATTCAGACAATATTGTTGCTCTCCGAAGGCTATTGGAGCTTTCAAACCAGCTTCTTTCTATCCATCTTGAGGCATATTTAACCTGTGCTCTGAGGACAACATGCATGCCAAGATAGCTGTGAAGGCAACCCATGTTTCTATGATAATATCAGGTCACAATGTCAAATGTTTGGGCACCCCCGGAAGGTAGTGATGGTTTTCTTCTTCCAGTGTTAACACACTGTAATTTTGATAAAGCTAAAAATATTTCCACTAGGTTGTACTACTACCCTTTTATATTAATAAGTAAAAGTATTGACCTGTGTGAGCTGTTGACACAAGAGCATAACTTTCACCTCAAAGAGGGTAAAATATAGCTATTCCAGAGCCACATATGAGTGAACACAGCCTAGGAAAACAGATTCAGATTACCTCCAATTCCATGTTCCAAATGTGGTAACAGTTTCATTAAGTTTTTATAATAACAAAACAAAGACAAATCATGAATCAAGACACTTTAAATACATTGGCGGGTACAACAAAAGAGAAATCTCAGCTATTGGCCTCAGATGGTATCTGATTGCATTTTCAGCTTTTTGGTTGGTGGGGACTGTTTGTTTTGTTAATATATGTTACTCCTCAAAAGATGTTAATTCAAAAACAGAGGTGAGCAAGGAGTGGCGATTTAGGGGGCTAAGGATGTCCCCAAATAATTTGTGAATAGGTTCTGGATCTGCAACATTCCAACCCCTCCACAGTCATTAATGAATTGGTCAGCCTTATAGAAGTTCCACTCAAAAATAAAAGGGGGAGGGGGGGAAGATGGCCTAGCGAGATGACCTAGCGGTTAAGAGCGCCAACTGCTCTTGCAGATGACCTGGGTTCAATCCCCACCACCCACATGGCGGCTGAGAACCGTCTTTAACTCCAGTTCCAGGGCAATCCAACACCCTCTTCTGACCTCCGCAGCACTGGACTATACGGGTGCACAAACCTACATGCAAACAGTACATTCATACACATAATTTTTTATTTTTTTGCCCTATTTAGCCGGGTGTGGTGGCGCACGCCTTTAATCCTAGCACTTGGGAGGTAGAGGCAGGTGGATCTTTGTGAGTTCAAGGCCAGCCTGGTCTACAGAGTGAGTTCCAGGACAGCTGGGACTACAGGGAGACCCTGTCTCAAAAAGACCAAAAAACAAAAACAAAAACAATTTTTTTTTTAAAGTTCCACTCAAGGTGCTGGACTTTTCTAAAAACAGAGCTCTGATCTCTTTAAAGGAGTGATTTTTGAAGCCTCTCCCTAAGTGCTCTGAAAGTCTCCATCACTTGTGTGTAGAACATATTCCACAGAACAGTGACCATGCCAGTTCTAGGATTTCAGCCTTGATAAGACATTGCTGCTCCTAGTTCCCTCTTCTTTCCCAGATCATCTTTTCTGGAAGCCAGACTCCTTAGTGGTAAATTTTCCATAATGTTTTATCTAAAATAAAAGAGCATATCAGTCTCAGTATCTTCAAATATTATGATAAAATGTTCCATATTCAAATGGAAACTGATATTTTGAGGGTTAATCAGATGTTAGTAGCATTCTGGGCTCTAATTAGAATCATTGTGATTGATGTCAAATTATTGGAGCACAAGACAGAAATTCAAATTATGCTCATTCTTCCATATACTTTGAATATAGGGGAAAATAAATGGGTAAGAGGTGGAAAGGAAGCAATAAATCATTATTAATTTTGAACTGTATTAATCAGAACATCTTTGTGAAGATTTTTAGCAAAGAAACCAATTAATCTGAGAGCTTTACGGGAATGCTGAGGATCTGGAACCCTGATTCTTCACTTAAGATAGATTTTCCAGTTTTGTTTCAGTGGCACAGACTCTGACATCGTTAAATTCAGAAGAGAAAGCTGAACCTTAAGTTTAGGGGTCCCAAACTTCAAAAGTTACACATCAGCTGTAACTTTTCTTTTTCAATGTGGTCAAAGCAATAAGCATTTAAACCTTTCTGGACTCAAATAAATAAGTCTCATCTTACCTCAAAAGAATAAAAGAGATGGTTTATTCTAGAGCCAAATATGAATGACCATGGCTCAGGACCAGAGATTTAGATTTCCCCAAATATCATATTCCCATAAGGTAGCAATTTTATGGACTTCTTGTAGTAAGAGATCAAAGAAATTCATAAATCAACATACAGTACATTGGTGGATACATTCGGTAAGCAGGTCATAGCAAAGGGGAATGGGAATTCTACTATAGGTGTCATATGACATTCTTAGCCTTTTGTTTAGTGAGAACTAGTGGTCTGCTAGTTAATACTTTCCAAAAAGTGTTTTATCTATTAGTAACAGGATGTTAAGTCAGAAACAGAGGTATGCAAAGAATAGCTATAAAGGCTAAATATAGCCTTTATTCTCTCAACTACTTCCAACAATTCCTCTTATGGTGTTTAAAATCTCTAATGAAGCATTTATTTCCTGAGAAAGGTCACAAGCAGATTCCTTTTTTTTTTTCAAGTTCAGATTTCAGGTTTACTATTGTTAAACCTGATTTGAAGAACATTGTTTTAGTTTGTGGAACAAGAAGCTATTATGATTTCATTGTTAAGTCTGGAGCTTAGCACAGCTCCTGGGGAGGGGTGGGGCAGTGGGGTCTGTAGGACAAACACATCCATCTAAAACTGTTGCAACTGCTCTGCAAGGCCAAGGTGGAATAAAGTTCTCACACTTCTCATAGATCAGTTTCACTGTCATGGTGGGGAGCAGATCTGTCTTTACAGAAGAGCCATGCACTTTGGTGACAACAGGATTACTGGGTACCTACTATCAATGGATAAAGAAAAGGACAAGAAACATTTGCTCTCATTTTTCCACAAGCAGATTCTTATCCACAGCAGCTTAAAATGCTTTCAGGGGGATAGCCTTTGACCAAGTGAGTCAACAGACCTGGCAGAAGCTCTAAAATCCAGAAAGTGCCAGGTTGAGTCCACAGGAGTGGGACCGTGTTTAAGTCACTTAATTTCAGTCATTAATTAAACCCCTTCTTCCCTCCTTTTCTCTGCTTCTCTCTCAGTGTCTCTGTTTTTGTCTGTTTCTCTATCTCTCTTTTTCTTTCTCTATTCTCCCTCTGTTTCTGAATTTTACTCTTTTGTGAAATTCACACACACACAAAAACTCATCAACTTCATCTATGTGCAGTTAACAATAATTTAAATTCCTAGAAAATACCAAGAGAATATACAATGTGTTCTCACCACAAAGTTGATGGTGTGAGATAGTGGTAATTAATTAGCTACATTTAGTCCTTCTGCAAAGTGAATATAGTTCAAAACAATGCATATACAGTAAGAACATCTGTCCATTAAAAATGAAAATATATATCATAATATATTGGATAAATGTCTTTATTTATTTATTCCTCTGTTGGTTTTAATGGGCAATAACTCAATAGCAGACCACTTACTCATAGGTACTCATAGGCAACTCTGATTTGCTTAATTAGGTTGGAAGATATGTTAATTTGGAATTTCATTGAACTATTTTTGTCGAAATCAGTTATTTTTGTGACACAAATAAGGAACTGGATGAGGACTGAATATTGCCTTCTGCATATCATTCTGCAAGCAATTTGATGTTCCCTTTCAATTCAGGGTCTCTGATGTAATTTAAAACCTCTTCCTTTTAACTTTCAACTTAGCCTCAGCCAATTAGCATAAAACTGATATGTGCATATACATGCATGTGTGTATATATGTATGTTTTATGTGTTTATGTGTACATGTATATGTATATGTGCATTGTGTATGTGTATATTATGAGTGTGTTTATGAGTACATATGTATGTGTTTACAGGCATGTGTGTATGTGTATATGTGTGTATTTGCATTTGTGTAAGTGAACATATGTGCATTTGTGTATGTGTACATATTTGTATATGTGTATCAGCACACATGCATGTATAAACATGTGTATGTATTTAAGGGTGCATGTGTGTATATGTGTGGATGCATATGTATACACCTGTGTCTGTGAAGGTTTGTTTGCATATGTGTTTGTGTGATAAGGTATTTGTATATGTATGTATCTAAAGTCTCTGTTCTATAGACATTTGTTATACTTCTAGATTAGCAAATATCAACAGAACTTGAAATATATTAATGTTCTTACAATAATATGTAACAAGAGCTGAGGAGAAGCTTAGGGAGATAAAGTGCTTGTCTTAAAGGCATGAAGGCCTGAGTTGGATTGTCAACACCCATGTAAAAAAAAAACAAAATTGATCAGCTCAGCACTGCAGAAGCAGAGACAGATGGATCTGAGGGTGGTGTTTGAGGTCTAACAATTGTAGCCCCTTCCATGAATACCAAACTATTAAATGACTCTGCTCAAAACAAAGAAAAACAACAAAATTTAGACTGCCTGAAGAACAACACAACACCCAAAGTTGAACTATCATTGCCTCTACCTGTGTGCACATCACACTCACACACACACATACACACACATACACACATAGACACACACACACAAACACACAATGTCTCATACACCATAATATACACACATGCACGCACACACAAAGTATATGAAAGAAAACATGGGAGAGAATAATAAAAGATATATCTTTGCCAGTTTCCTGCTAAGTTGGGTTGTAATGAAGTAGGCTCAAAAACTTTCTTGTGGGTAAAATGTTCCACAGATACTTTTCAGGAGGAAGAATGTCAGTCACACTTTTCCTAACACCTGACCATCCCCCTAAACATTTTTCCATTGGTTTTCACAAGCTCTTCTATATGGACAGATTTCTTGTTTCATAGTGAAAATATTCACTGTTAAAATATTTTAATTGTAAAGATTATATGACTTATTAGACACCACTGATCATTTTTTAGTCTTTTTGAAAGTATTAATGAAAACAAAATTATCACTGTTTTATGCTTACAAATATCTGTATAAATGTTAGTCTATACTTTTATGCATCAATATGGATGACCATGTGCCTGTGTATATACATATATGTGTATGTATGGATATTTATAATTTTAAGAGTCCATTTATAGAATCTCCAGGAGCACAACTGACCTAATTTTGGAAAGGAGAACAACTGGGTGATTATTTAAAATAAGGAGCGGAGCTGGAGAGATAGCCTAGTGGTTAAGAGCACCGACTGCTCTTGCAGAGGACCCGGGTTTGATTCCCAGCAACCACATGGTGGCTGAGAACTGTCTTTATCTCCAGTTCCAGGGGAATCAGACACCCTCTTCTGACCTCCACAGCATTGCACGACACGGGTGCACAAACCTGCATACAGACAGTACATTCATACATATGAAAAATAAATAAAATTAAAAAAAAATTAAATAGGAGCAACGATATCAGGATCTTTTGTTGTTGTTGGTTATGAAAGTCATTACCTATAGTGAGTCAGGCATTCCAAATTTTATTCACAGAAGTTCTGGTTTGGGAATACACTCCTGGAAAGAGACATACAATAAAGATCATTTTTACAAATATTATGTACATATCTTAAGCTGATGAAGCAAATGCATTTTATTTTGATTTATGTGCTTGTTATCTGCTTCCAATAATAACTAATTATAGAGGAGTTAGACATGCCTGAGGAAGCAACCTTCAGGAATCACTAGAGATGTGATTGAAAATGGCATTAAAATTCACTGCTATACACAAAAGAAATGGAATTTTAAAGAAGAAGATCAAATATTTCCTTTGGAAAGTTCCCTTTCAGTAACGTATTTTCTGCCAGTCAAGCATGCTGCCATCAACATGATATTCTCTAAGCAAAATATCATCCTTCATTCCAATCTTGTCAACTTTGCTATTCTCAGAAAATACCATTAAAATGTTATTTTGAAATACTATCTACATATTAAAAGGTTTTTATTTTCAGTTCATCCCTTAGGGAACACTACCTTAAATGTAAGAAAATCCCCATATTTTAGAAAAAGCTATTTGCTATACTATAGATATTTATATAATTTAAAATCAAAAGTAAAGAGCTTTAAATTTACTTTTGACAACAGTTGTAGCCATCATTTTGGCAAGTCTCTTTGATAGGAAGGATGCCTGGGTGAGAATCCCAGTGATTGCATACTGTTAAACAGACTTATTAATTTTTCAAGTTTTCAATCCACAGGAACTTCACTAGATTTCAATGCCAAGAAAAGGCAATTTAAAAAGTAGAAACAGGAAATTATTTAGCTTCTGGAAACTTTAAAAAAATACTAAATAATTCTTGACTGGTTTGTGCAAGGCGAAAAAAGCAATTAGCTATGATCTTTAAAACTTACTTTGTCATCTCCAAGACATGGAAAGTAAATGCTTCTTGTTAGGGATATTGTGGAGATTAAGTGGGATTGTGCATTTAAAGTACTTATAAAGCCCTGTGCAAGCTCAGTACATAATAAATGGTACTATTCTCATTATGAGTCAGGCTGCTTAGTTGTCTCCTCTTTTTGATCATTTATGGTTTTTAACAATCACAGTGCTAGCTTACATGACACAGAGGTCATTATTTAAGTGTATAGTCAGAAAAATTCTGAAAAGGATATAACTCCTCTTACCAATACCATATAACAAAATGAGAGATCATTTCTATTACCCTAAAGTGTGTTTTACCTTCTTAGCCTCAGTCATTTTGAAATATGGCTTTTATTTCAACATTTCATGTAAACACAATCCTACAATCTACACTTTCTCCTTTTACTCAGCATGTTTTAAAATCTAATTTTCATATCTTTATATCTGAAATTTGTTTCTTTTTATTGAAATAATATTCAATGATTTTAATACAAGTTAGGTTTTCATTTAATTGCTGTCTAGTATGACATTTTGCTCCAAATTTAGGTGGTTTAGATAAAGTTGCTATAGAAGTTTTTATACAATACTTATTTTGTGACTCTCTAGAAGTAAAATATTTGTTTGGTCTTTTTGAGACAGGATCTTCCTATACCCCCAGCTGACCTGGAACTCACTTTGTAGACCAGGCTGGCCTTGAACTCACAGAGATCTGCCTGCCTCTGCCTCCCAATTGCTAGGATTAAAGGTGTGCACCACCTTGCCCTGTTTAGAAGTGAAATTTATGTGTCATATGGTACATCTGTTTAATCTTGTGAGAACTCAGAGGGGTTCCCCCTCTGCTCAAAGTCCACAAGAACTCTGCATGCTTCACCTCGTGGCCAGCACTTAACTTTGCCTTTCCTTTAGCTGAAGGCATTCTACTGCATTGCTGATTGATCACTTTTATATTATCTATGTAAATTATCAAATCTTTGTCCATGTTTACTGGGCTGATTTTCTTCTTTCATTGTAAGAATCATTTATTGTGCATACTAGTGTTTTCTTTTGTTATATTTTGCTTTGTTTTTGTTGTATTTTTTTTCAATATATGATTTTTTTTCCAACTTGTGTTGGGTGTTGGGCGTTTTCCTTCTCTTGGGGATTCATTTCAAATTGAATCATTTTAACTTTGAATAAAGCTAAAGCCTTTGCTTCTTTTATGCTTTGGAACTCTCCTATCAAAAACAGAAACACAACAAGAGCATCTGAGGGGTTGCAGAGCACTTTTTCTGAGATGTATTTTAAAGTTCATCCCTTTCTTTGCATGTTTTCTACACCCATTCACACACCAGTGCAATACTGCATTCATCATTCTTGTTCATTAACACATGAAAATAAAGTGCTCGAAATGTGCTCTTCAACTGCAAAATTGTCTGTGCTATTGCAACTTCTTTGTACATGTATATGAATTTTACAACCTATGTGACAATTTCCACTGCATAAATCAAACAAACAAATACACACACAAAAAAAAAAACCACAATAGCCATTTCGAGTGCTATTGTGTTTAGTCCAGGATACATACAAGTGGTATTAAGGTGATTAAACTGAGATGCTATGTATGAAATACACAAAATTCAATATAATTTATGCAAACTAATAATGATGATGATGATTATGATGGTGATAACTTTAAAAATGTTGTTTCCCAATTTACAAATTTGGAATATATCACTTTTCACACCTTTTTCAGTTGCACATCAGAAATTCACATGCCTCAATGGACGAATCTTTCAACTATTTCACTAGATTAAATTCATGTTTCTAATGCTGCTGTAATTGGCATCTTAGAATGTCCATTTCTCTTGCTGTCATTATATACTAGTACAATAACTATATTGACAGTTGTATTTTGTAACCCTGGCTATAGTTACAAATTTTGTAACTATTTAATGTTTCCTTTCCATTTTTTCCACAAACGATCATATAATCCAAAATTATATTTTATTTATCCTTTATAATATCTATGACCTTTGTTCCTTTGTTTTTCTTGTTGCACTGGCATAGTCTTCAGTCAATCTTTGACTAAAAGTCATAAATGTAAATTTTTTTTGAGACATGGTCTCCCTTTATTACTAGCTGGCCTGGAGCTAGCTATGTAGACCAAGCTGGCCTTGAATTCATAGAGATCCACCTGCCTCTGCCTTCTGAGTGCTGGGATTAAAGGCTTGCACCACCCCACCTTGCCTAAGAAGGTTTTTGGCTGCATTATGGGTGCTGGGAATCAAACCAGGGACCTCTGTAAGAGTAGTCAGTGCTTTCAACTACTGAGCCATCTCTTCAGCCCCATAATCAGTTTTCTTAAACTGTACCTTTTGCAATCTTGCTGAAGAATTTTAGCATTTAAATATGTTCACATTAAAAACCCGTAATGGGGGCTGGAGAGATGGCCTAGCGGTTGAGAGCGCTGACCGCTCTTGCAGAGGACCCGGGTTCGATCCCCAGCACCCACATGGCGGCTGAGAACCATCTGTAACTCCAATTCCAGGAGAACTCCAGTTCCAGGGGATTCCGAGACCCTCTTCTGACCTCCGCGGCATTGCACGACACGGGTGCACAGACCTACATGCAAACAGTACATTCATACACATAAATAAATAAAATAAAATAAAATTAAAATAAAAAAAAAACCGTAATGGAGGCAAGTTCACATTTTTCTTTTGTTTCAGAATAAAACTATCCAAAATAGCACTGCTTGTTGGATTCTATCAGTGGCATATTTATGTGAAATGAAAAATAAATAAATAAAAACCACAAAACTGCTATATAACTCTAAAAAGATCTAATCTGATTAATTCTTCAAAGTTATTTTATGGGTAATATTTAAAATGGCAATTTATATAACTCCTTGTTAAGAAGAAATTAAACATTCATGATATAAAGCAACTAATACACAGAAAGGAAGTATTTTAACTAATATAACTTTAGAAAACTAGAGATTTGCATAAAAGCTTTAATATCTCATGTATATGTGGTTGTCTTTAGAAGGAACCTGGAATTCTACTTTCCTTCTGTAATACATTTTTAATTACTCATAAAGATTGAAAGATTTGTCAATACAAATAAATACCCTAATGTAAGAAAGAACTTTCTGTTATCATTGAATCATTGGATGCTCTCTGCCTACTGCTCATATGTTCAAAATACTCAGACTCCCTGGAGCCATAATGCCAAATCCCCACAGGGCTGACTCAGCTCTTTATCTTTCCAACAAAAGATAAAGAGAATGAGTAGTTTTAGTGTCTGGAAGGCTGATGTTTGTGAAATGTTAGATGGTCTTCAAATGTTTAATTTACTCTAAAATGAGTTGACAGTTATTTTTATTAAGCTTTGCCCTGGGTACAGTGTTTCCATTCCCAAAGTAAAAAGTATTAGCACCTTGTAAACTCTGTCCCAAAGGTTCCCCTTTGTAATGCTTGATGTCTTTTATGATACAGAGGCCAGTGGATGAATATTTGAAGGTTATTTTTCTTGTTTATTTCTCTATATTTTAAAAATTAACTAAATAGTCTCTGTTTATAATCCACACATGGCCTCTTATGCCCTGCAGGGATATTACATACTTTGTGTGGTACTATTTGACAGAACCTGGAAAGTTTGATTCTAACAGGAAATCCATCTCCTTCAGGAGCTTCTTTAACAATGGAGGTGTAGCTGGTATTGTCCAGAGACCTAATCAGCATATGATAGATTTGCAGTAAAAAATAATGTGCTGAGGAAGGCACTATCTGTTTACACTCTAACACAGAACATGTCTGACACCAAATGGCTAAGCTTTCACACTGTGCAATAGCTGCTGGGATATTATAGAATTCAATTCAGTTCTAAATCTGTCAACCAGGGTTTCAGGTCGAGTCCTCTAAAATGATGCATCAACCTGATATAACTGCCCCCACTTTAGAGACCAGTTTCTATCAAGTCTCCCATACTTCTGACTTATAAATTGGGATTTTCAACACTTCCGATGTGATAATTTAATAAAATTGCTAAAAGATGTAAGAGAATTTTTTAAGTTTATTCATTTATTTTAGAAAATATTATCAGGAATACAAATAGATGGTTGTGGTGGCATAGGTTTGTCTGTATTCTCAGAAACTGAGGAGGCTAAAATGGAACTATTGCTAGTTCAAGGCCAGAATGCACAATTTAGTGATACTCTGTCTTAAAAAAAAAAAAAAAAAAAAAAAAAAAAGATTTCCAGTTATAACAGTGTGATAGAGCACTTGCCTAATATAGGAAGACTTAAGTGTTACCACAAATACTATGACCAAATCAAAACAAAACAAATAACCAAAAAATAATTAAAAAGAGTACAAATAAACAGATTGTCAAAGAGTCTCAAGAAGTTTCTGGTTCCTAGAGGTTGGAATGCACCACATTCCTCCTGGCATGTAGATGTCATGTCATCACCAACCTACCATTGTTCAAGTTCATTCAATCTACTTTCAAGAAATTTCATTGAGTTTTATTTCCTGCATTCTCACTACTTTTTCTCAGTAAATAACTGTGACAGCACTAATTATCTAAGCACTGTTGTTTTGACTGACTACATCCTTGGGCTATCTGGGAGCCTTATTCAATAGCATAAACATTCAATAGCATAAATTCAGGGGTATTCCAAAGTAGCCCATTATTAATAAAAAAAAAACAACTTCCCATTGTCTAGGAAATTTTAGAAGTTATATATGGAATTTAAGAATAAAACTAAATGTACTTTTTATTATACATATTCCTAAGTGATATTTGTTATTTATTTATTTTAATCAGTTTTTTGTAGGTAAATATAACTTCTGAAGGACCTAAGTGTTCTGTGTTCCAATAATATCTGAAAATGCCCTAGCTAAATCTGCCATATAAAACTTATTGGTAGCCTCCAGCTAGGTGAAAGAGTCAGGGAAAGGAAGGAAAGAAAGAAGGAATGAAAGGAGAAAGAATCACTTATTTTTCTGAAAGTTGATGCTTGGTGTTTCTCCTTTTATTATAGTATCTGTGATCGTTCTGATTTTTAAGTCTTCCCAAGTAATTAAGACTTTTAGATTCCATACTTCAGTTTTTATATCATCATGATATGTTTTCATTAAAGCAAGTTATCCTGTGTGCTACCTGTAAAGTGTGACACAAAAGTGACTCAACTGGAACACGTCTATGTTCTTAAGAGTTAACTTTACCTATGATATACTATACCTCAAGTCAGACCAAGGGCAATTACATGAAGTACACAATGTGGAAAGATATACTTTAGAGATTTTTTTCTTTTTTGTTGTTATTTTTGAGACAGGGTCTCCCTGTATCCCCAGCTGGCCTGGAAATTGTTTTGTAGACAAGGCTGGCCTTGAACTCACAGAGATCCACCTGCTTCTGCCTCCAAGTGCTGGGATTAAAGGCATGCTTCATCATGCCCAGCTACTTTAGAGATTTTAATTCACATTATAATCAATATTTATAATCCACAGATATTAAATTTTGAGTTTTTCTAAGTAACCATTCTACTTGGCTGTAAAATACATCCTTCATTTTAGCATTAGCATCTCATATTATGTTAGATCATTGGCCTAGCTGGCCCATCATAGCATCTTATTCTCCTAAGAAACTTCCAAGTACATTCCTCTGTATCTGTATCTTCAAAACTCTCTCACAAAGTGTGCCCCACTTAAACCGATCATTGGTGATCCCTTGACTATTCAACTATTTAAAGGTATTCTATGCTTTGTATTTTACTACCCCCCTCTTTTGAAAGAAAATTAATTCATACCCAAGACACTGAATGTCATGGTCTCCTACATGCGAAATCTTACAAAATATGTTGACAATTTTTCTTGAGAGAATAGAAGTATATGACATGAGTCAAATACTCAAAAACTTTCTTTCTGAAAACTTTGTACAACCATCAACCAGAGAAACAGTGTGCAAGTAGATGGGAACTGGCTTACAGAACTAAGAATAAATTCAGATCTTTGCACATGTTAGGCAGTTTCTCTACCACTGAGATACATACCTAGCTCTGAGTGTAGGCATTTCTGTATCAAGCCAGATTTAAGGGCATGAGCTCATAAAAGTTTATAACATAGAATATATAACAAAATCTATGAAAAATCTTCTTAACAATGTACATGTGCAACCCAGGACTCAGAGAAACTGAGAGGTGGGCTGGTAGATGTCATCAAGGAGCAGAGAAGCCAGTGATGTGGAGAAACAGAACTCACAAAAACGTGAAATTAGTATTATTATGTCAGAAGAGAAAGAATGGGGGCAGAGGAATGCTGGAGCAAAATAATCCCAGATTTAAAGGAAACAAAAGAGAAAATATTAATTTATAAATTCAAGGATATTAACAAATCCATGCAATAAGTACAGAGAAAACCATAAGTAGTCATTTACAAAATAGGAAAACTGGAAAATCTTCAAAACAGAAGAAGGAAATAAAAGAGAGCAACAAGAAAACCACAGAAGTGAAAACATAATTATAAAATATTTTTAAAGTTATGTGCTTAGACTGAGAGTGATGCAAAACTTAGCAATTAATAAACACTGTCCCTTTATTTTGAGACAGGATCTCCCTGTAACCTCAGCTGGCCTGGTACTTGCTAGGTACACAAAGCAGTCTCCACCTCACAAAGATCTTCTAGCCTCAGCCTCTGCTTCTTGCGTGTTGGGATTAAAAGTTTGTGCCAGCATGCAGGGCCGAAATATTGCATTTAAAAATACTGTCAAAAGGGCATGAATGGCCAAACCATGACAATGAGGAGTCTACTGAGTGTGCTTCTATGGACAGGTCACCTACATTCAGCTTCACCACCCAGGGCTCGGGAAACATTACAGAAGAAGGGCCAAAAACATTATAAGAGGCAGGGAGGTGATGCGAGACCAAACGGAAATGAATCCTACAAGCTCCTGGAACCCTGTTCATATGAACCTACAGCAATTGTAACAGCATCCACAAGACCCATGCAAACTCAGCTGAACAAAACTCCAGCACAGAACTGAAGAAATGGGTAACAGAGCCCAAGCTTGGCTGAAGAAATATTGGCGGCTGATGGCAGTCTGGTGAGGAAGACCTGGCCTTCTTTAGAACAGAGACTCAGGATAGGCTTACTGGAGCTCAGGGGATGAGCTGGCACTGAGGAGTGAGCAGGGAGAGTAGTTTGGTGCAATGGACCCTAGTGCAAATGACAGAATGTATGAAGTCAGGGTTGGGGGAGGTATGCAGGGTGATGACAAGGGAGAAAAGGAATAAAGGCGATTGAGACTGATTGAAAATTTATGTTTGAAACACTCAAAACCTCAGTAAAAATTTAAAACAAATAAATCTTAGAGTCAGAAATTTGGTGAACATTTATCTGAGTTCTCCAGCTCTGCATCTTTCTTCTGGTACTATCTCCTATTTAAAGTCTGTTAGAGAAGAGTATTTTCCAACACTGAGGACCTGGGTGTTTAGCAATGCTCAGCTGTTAATGCCTATGAACCCAGAAGCTCAGTTTCTCACATAGACCTGGTGAGGGTTACCCTCAGTTCCTTATCACATGGATCTTTCCAAATCGACAACGTTCTACATTTAAAATAATACTAGGAGCAGAAACAGCATGACAAAATTCCCAATTCTTTATACCCTAGTTTTGCAAGGAATATCCACATGTTACTTTCTGTATTATATTACTCATAAAAGTCACCAGATCCTGGATACTTTTAAGGAACCTATTCTATAAGGAGGAACATCATAGAAAGTGGGAATGAATTATCAGGATCTTTTTAAAATGTCTCCCTACTAAAGAGATAAAATAAAGACATTATATATCCTTCTAACAAGAAATGAGAATTTGTTAATTAAAGTTTATTTAAAAAAATCATAGAAGGGAACCTGGGCTAACAAGAAGCAAGGAAAGCCAGGTCTGGTGGTGCACACCTTTAATCCTAACACTCAGGAGGGAGAGGCATAAGGATCTCTGTGAAATCAAGACCAACCTGGTCTAAATGGCATGATTTGAAAAAAGAAAATAAGTCAGATAAACAGTACCAAAATACAACTAAGAAGTAGGGTTGTACAACACATGTGATTATAGCTTTAAAAATGATAATAAAGAACCAGCAGAAAAAAAAAAAAAGAACAAGAAAGAGGAGTGGAAGATTTTAAATATAAGGACACCATAAATGTTTAAGGAGTTGGAAATATTCATTACCCTGATTTGTTCATTAGCACACATTACTCACATATTCATTCAATTTAAAACACACACACACACACACACACACACACAAATAAAATTTGAAAATAGTAGAAGAAATAGAATTAGAAGAAGACTAGAGTAGTAGATCAGAGGCCAAACGGAAGACCAGAGAAAGAAGACAGGGACTTTTTCTGACTAAAAATTCACTTTCTCTGACTAAGTTAAGATTTCTTGGAATATTTTACATAAGTTATCTTTATAGTTCACTTAAGAGTAGCTGAAAAATTAAGAAATAAATTATATAAAGAATAATGATAAAATTATAAATTATGAGTCAAAATTAGATTCAGATAATCTTCAACTGTCTTACATTGCTAAGTGCTACAAAGTTAAATATGTATATATTTACTCACAAAAAATAAGTATTTTTCTAAACACATATCTGAAGAGAGATTACTTTAAACACTTATCTCAATAATAGTTGAATTAACCTAGAAGAACTGGCAAGCATTAAGAAATGAATTCCATTCCCCATGTAGTCTAGACTAAAGATATAGATATATATATATATGAAAATAAGAGATAATAACAGTTCAATAAATGTATGTCTAAATTATAGAGTTTGTTTTATATCCTTTATTTTTAGGAAATAATTTTGGTTTCACTAATATGCAAAGATTGGATCACTAAGCCAATGGTATCCACTCATTGCTTCTTTAATGTTGCTTTAATAGCCTTTATCTGGGCAATCAATACAGGATTAAAGTAGCTATTTAAAAATTGATTCAATGGATATTTATTATAAGATATTTTAAATAATTTTCTTATCTCTGGACACTAACCCTAAGCCCAAATCTCTTCCGATGTGCCATCCAAGGAGAACCCACAGAATAAACAGATAAAACATTATATTTTTATTTTTGGATTTTCTATGCAGATCCATCCATCCTTAAGTATTTTTTTATTCCAAATTGAGGGTCACTACTTTGAGTGCCATATGTTTACATCTGAGTATAGAACTAAGCACATTAAAATTCATGGACTAGGAGTGCCTGTTGAACCACTGGGACTGACTTATGCCCAAGCTTATTTATCTTCTGGAAAGAATGTTACATCTTTAAAATAGAAATGGTTTGCATACAGATGCCTTTGAAGGAGACTGCCTACTTCTACTTCTGGTCAGTTTAACTTTATCTGAGTTTAAGAGAGATTGGAACTTCATGTAGCAGCTTAAGAATGTGTAGATAGGCTTCTGTAAGTCATGGGAATACAAATGATTTTACTTTGAGGACTATTCAGACTCAGGGGGACCCACTATAATGCAGGAAAGCCTTCCTGAGGTTTACAGGATAGCTGAAATAACCTTCTCAACCCTGTGCAGAGATGAACACATGAAGTAACAGAATGGAAATAAAATGTCACCAATGAAGGGCCTCATGTATGGGGAAACTCTAAATATCCTTCATATAAAAGGAAAAAAATCTCTAGAAATAATGATTTTTATAGCCAAGATTCCATTTATCGTAATATTAGTATAGAGTATTAATATATATTATTATGTATTAATGTATAGTATTAAATATAATATGATATTTTAATGTAATATAGTATATAAATATCTTGGATTAACATCCTTTACAAAAATAAGCCTTTGTGAATGAGGAGGTGGTTTAAATTGTACCAAAAGTGAAGGATGAGATCATATTGGGAAACAAATGAGAAAAAAAAAAGAAATGAGGTATTTGCAAACTTTATGGAGTACAAATTGATAAAATCAAACTTCAGAGATATCACCAAACAAGTCTTTTGCATTGATTAGACATATTTAGAATAGTATGGTGACTGCTGTCTATTAAATAATAAATACCATCTGAAACATGGAACAAATAATTCTACACTGAAGCATCTACCATTGGCAATCATTTCCTAAGGTAGAAATGTAAATACATTCATCACTGGACCATGGATAGAAGGTGACTCTGTGGAGCTGCAGAGGATGCTCACTTGTCTGTGATAGGGGTATTGAAAAGAATCTATCCAGACAAAAAAGAAGCACAGTGTAAAATAATGCCTGGAACCCATGGACACACATGTGAGGATTATTAGTTAGCTTTTTTAGTGCTGAAAGGTGATATACTTGCTACCAGAATAGAAAAGTAATCACCAGTATTATTCCAGTCTGTAAAACCTGTGAGGTACAGTAACAATATAAACCCAACGGTTCAACAGTGTCACAAATATGGGAACAATAATACAGCTGGTTGGATTCAAAGCCCACTTGACAAGATGGAATCATACTTGACTCTGTTATTGGACCTAGGAACCTATGGTTAGGTAGGTAACTTTTTATGTTCAGGGGTTCACATTTTTTCCTCTAATTTCACATTACTCTAAAATATGAATATATGCCCTCTGCCCATATACATTAACTACTATATCTGAAAGTAAGTGGTAAGTTAATTTTAGTGCTCATTAAGATATTCACATTATAACATACAGTTGCTTTCAGATAGGAAGAATTATAACAACAACATTGCTCAGCTTTTCTTTCAATTGGGGGATTTCGTACTAGCTTCCACAAATGAGGGAAAACATTCACTGCTTGTTTTGGAGGGACTGTGTTACTTCACTTAGCATAATGGCTTCTAGTTCCATCCATTTACCTGCTAATCTCATGATGTCATCTTTACCACTGCATAGAACTCCATTGTGTAGATGTACCATATTTCTGTTATCCAGTCATCACTTGAGGGGCATTTGGGTTGGTTCCAACTATTCCCTATTGTGAAAAAAAAGCTGCAATAAACATGCATGTGCATGCATTTTTATAGTAGGATGAGTCCTGTGGGTATATACCTAGGAGTGGTATGGCTGGATGAGGTGGTAGGCTCATTTTGAGTCTTTTAAGGGTTCTCCACACTGCTTTCCACAGTGGTTGGATGAGTTAATATTCCCAACAGCAGTGGATGAGTGTTCCCCTTTCCTCACAACGTCTCCAGCATTTGGTGTCTTTTGTTTTCTTGACCTTAGCCAGTCTTATTGGAATGAGATGATACCTTAGAGTCACTTTAATTTGCATTTCCTTAATTATTAATGATGTTGAACACTTTTTAGGTTGTTTCTTAACCATCTTTATTTCCTCATTAGTGAAGTCTCTGTTCAGCACTTTACTCCATCTTTTGAGTGAGTCATTTGTTTTCTTCTTTGTTTTTTGATTGGTTTATATATTCTAGATGTTGATGCTCTGTCAGGTGTATCACTGGTGAAGATTTCCTCCCACTCTGTGGGTTTTCTCTTCACTTCCTTGATTGTTTCTTTCACTGGACAGAAGCTTTTGAGTTTGATGAGGTCTCATTTGTCAACTGCTTACCTTATTTTCTGCGCAACTACTGTCAGATTTACAAAGTCTTTTCCAACAATTATGTCTTATACATTGTTGCCAACTTTTCTTCTATCACCTTCATTGTTTTGGGTTTCATGTAGAGATCTTTGATCCACTTGGAGTTGATTTTTGTACAGGGTAAGAGGTAGGGGTTTAATTTTGTTCTTCTGCAAATGGTGATCCAGTTTTTGCCATCATCATTTGCTGAAGATACTACCCTTCCTCCATTGAGCTTTTGTTGCCTCTTTGTCAAATAGGAGGTGGCTGAAATTGTATGAGGTCAAGTTTGAATATTCAATTTTCTTTCATTGGTCAGCAGGTCTGTTTTTGTGCTAATACCAGGCTGTCTTTATGACTATAGCCCTGTGATATAGCTTGAAGTCTGGTAAAGCAATCCTCCCTGTATTCCACTTTTCACTCAGGGTTGCTTTAGCAATTTGGGGTCTTTTGTTTTTCCATATGAATTTAATGATTTTTCTAAGTCTGTGAAGAAACTCATAGGGATTTTGATTGGGATTGCATTGAATCTGTATATCAATTTGGATAGAATGGACATTTTTTTAATTTAATTTTTATTGATGGTTTGTGCATTTCGTACATCATTTTCCAATTCAGATCAGGCATATTTCCCTTTCCCTTCCCCCCCACCCCCACCCCATCCCAGATCATGTATTCTGCCATAATTGTCCTGCATCTTTCAGGTTTTTTTTTTTTTTCATTTTTTAGCTATAAGTGATAATCCATGAGTATAAGCATCCTTCATGCAAAACCAATCTACAGACTGTTGTGCCCAAACCCCCACAGTCCCACCATTCAGTGGGGGGTGACAGGTTGTTTGTTCAATCAAGTTGATCAAATGAGTGTCCAGACTACATCGCTGTAGTTTCACCGTTCACCCCATCGCAGCCTCTTACATTCTGACCACGCCCCTCTTCCGCAGATGTTCCCTAGGCTTAGAAAGAGGCACAGGTGGATGAGAAGTAAAACTGTCCTCTCTCTCTGGAGTGTGTGACTTGGATTCTGGTCAATTCTGGCTGTTTCCTTTCATGGGCTGACAGTTTGTTCAGGAGTAACCTTTCGATCCTACTAATGAAGCACAAGCAATTAGATATATAGGTATTTAAAGCAGCACTAATAGTTATGGTAGGTTACTTTGGCATGACACATATGTTTTGGATGATATGTTAATCCATGAATTACATTTACCCCCTGATAAATGTGACAGGGTCTTACTGTGGCTTATAACTCTCCTAACCTGTAGAGGATGTGGCTTGTGGCATCAGCCGGGTTATTCCTCCAAGGAGAGAGCCAATAGCCAATTAGATTTGGATATACAGGCACATGGCTGCCTCTGCTGCAAGTATTTCCAGGCAGGTGAGATGTAGCTGGTTCTGACGGGGAGTCTTGCTTGACTCAGGAGACCGTACCCTTGCTTTATTGGTTTAGTGGCCTTTGGTAACACTCTCTGGCCATTCCAGAGGCCATCTTTACACTTGCATGTGCGGTCTCCAATACATCCCTCCCATGTAATGTCAGGTCTTCGGCAGCAGGGTCTTATGCCTCTCCTCGCAGGTATCCCAACTTAGGGGCAAGGAGCCCTTACCTTTTGTGGGGCCTTGGATCCCGGCCAACATCCCCCTGGTAACAATCCATTGCTGATGTCAGAGCTCCTGCATAATAAATACTTTGCCTAAGTGCATAGCCCAAGTACTTTAGTATTATATTTGGTTCTGAACAGAGAATAATCCTTTTCACCAGTTCATTATGTCTATTAGTCAATTAAAGAGGACATTTTTTACCAGTTTTATAAGAGATTACCTCTATAATAGTTGTCTCCAATTTACATTGGAGAACGACGTCATCATCGTCATATTCTCCTTGTTCTATGGCGGGGGGGAAGGCAAGAAAGTCATATCAAAACCTTTGTGGTTTACTGCAGCTCTGTTCACAAATAGCAAAAAGCTGGAACCAGCCAGATGCCCCTCAACTGACGAGTGGATGGGAAAATGTGGTACTGTATACAATGGAGTTCTACGCAGCAGTAAAGAGGGACAACATCATGAACTTTTGCAGGTAAATGGATGGAGCTAGAAGAATTTTGTTAAGTGAAGTAACACAGTCCCAGAAAAACAAACGACAAATGGTGTCCCTCATTGTGGATGCTAGTACCAACAACCCAGATATAAATATTTTCATGGAGAGGGATGCATAGTAAAAGAACAACAGCAGAAGACTGCATCAGAAAATGGACTGAAATGGGAATTGGAAGGGGGATGGGTGGAGAGGGACACGGATGTATATTCGATCAAGGCATATTTAATGACGTGAGTTCAGCAAGTATTCAGTTTCACCTAGACACTGTCTACAGGATACATGGTGTTTTAGGACTTAGTAAAAGTAAATATGTGTATATTACACAAACATTGGGTTTACAGACTCTGATAAAAACGGTAATGCATCTGAGTAAATGTAGATATAATTTGCTGTTGTCCACATTTGTTTACACAAAATCTGTAGAGCAATAAACTTTGGGATTGGCACATACAAATGTTCTCTATAATTTCTCTGTGTACAGTATCACCTTGTAGCATTCTCTTTAAGATGATTTAATGCAAAAATTAGTTGCTTCCCAAGTTAATCATATATAGTACCCAAAACAACATGGGTGAATTTGATGAAATCTGTGCCTTGATTCCACCTATAGTTATGTATAATACAACTGCTTCTGGTACTCATGGGTTAAAAAAAGGGGGGGATACAAACAAACATGAAACGTTTTAGTCAAAAACCTTGCAATTCAAATCTTAAACTAACTACGGAAGGAAAGATTTGTTTGTTCCAACAGGACAAAATGTCACAACTTAATGGCTGAGAAAGAAGATACAGTTTGCATGAGTAGGATGTACCAAAAAGTGTCAACTGAAAGGTTGACCCGTCTGAACATTGAAAGGAAGAAAAGCCTCAGATTGCCATAAACATCGAACCCTTCTGTGGATCCTACATGTAACAACTATTTATAATGAGTCCTAATGAAACTTATACCTTCTAGGTGCCACAAAGGTTTTGAGAATGGACATTTTTAATATATTAATTTTTCCAATCCATGAACATGGAAAGTCTTTCCATCTTCTGATATCTTCTTCAATCTCCTTCTTCAGGGGTTTAATTTTTTGTTGTAGAGATCTTTGGTATTTGGTTAGGTTTGTTCCCAGGTATTTTTTTGAAGTCGTTGTGAGTGGGAATATCTTCTTATACTCCTTCTCCACTTGTTTATTATTCATGTAAAGAAAGGCTACTGATTTTCCTAGGTTAATTTTGTATCCTGCCACTTTAATAAAACTCTTAATCATTTCTAGGAGTTTTCTGGTGGAGATTTTAGCATCTTTCAGGTAAGCTATCCTATTTGCAGAAAGAGATAGTTTAACTTCCTTTTTTCTGATTAGTACTTCTTTAATTTCTCTCTCTCTTTTCTTATTGCCCTAGCAAGTGTTTCAAGCACTATGGTGAAGAGGAGTAGTGATAGGGTGCAGCCTTGCCAGGTTCTCATCTTTAAGGGGAATGCTTCTAATTTTTCTCCATGTTATCTGTGGGTTTGTTGTATATGGCTCTGATTATATTTAGGAATGTTCCCTTCAGTCTAATTCCCTCTAGAACTCTAAACATGAAGGGATGCTGGATCTTGTAAAAGCTTTTTCTGCATCATTTGAGATGATTGTGTGATTTTTGTCTTTCAGTCCATTTATGTGTTTTATGATATTTATTGATTTATATATGTTGAACCGTACTGAATCTCTGGTATGAATCTAACTTGACCATGATGGATGATCTTTTTGATGTGGGTTTGTATGTGATTTGCAAGTATTGTGCTGAAAATTTTTGCATCTGTGTTCATTAATGAGATGGGTCTATAGTTTTCTCTTTTGGTTGTATCTTTGCCTGGTTTGGGTATTAGACTGATGCTGGCTTCATAGAAGGAGTTTGGGAGAGTTCCCTCTGTTTGTATCCTAAACTTAATTTTCTTAAATCAATAATCTGAAAACCAAACTCAAACTACTTCTTTCTGGAAAAGGCAAGCAAAGAAACATCTGAGAGAATTCTACATCTATGAATAAGAGAAAGAAAAAAGGACTTCACTAAAACATGTTAGCTCCATCTAATTATAATTTCTACATGGTAATAGACTATTAACTTAATAGTTAATAAAGAATCATATAAAGTTATAACCATTAATTATTCTCTATACATGTGATTATGATTTTCTTTTACATAGAGTAAGTTCTTGAAAATTACAGCTTAGAAAAATAATTTTAAAACAATTAATTCTTTTCCAATTTGATTACAAAGAGCAAACTACACAGTTCATGGATTTTTTTATTTCATTCCACTGTGAATTCCACTATCCAAAGTTAAAGGAAAAAACATATATATGGAAGAAAATGAGGAAAAAAATTGTTTACCATGGAGATTTCAGTTCTTGCCAACAATTTATCACATATCTAAGTTTGTTTGCAAAACATAGACTTTGTAATTTTACCTGTTAAGAGGATAATGTAAGTGCTTAATCTATTTTGAGTATTCTAAAATTGCTTGATAAGGCATAGCAGACTAATAACAAACCTTATTAAAAGTTGGATAGAGTTATAATATGAGTGGCTATATTCATTATGTTTATTATGGTGATCAAGTGAATATATACAGAAAGATGATTGATAGGTAAATGTATCAAGTCATAAATTGCTTATTGAAAATCAGCTATTGATGGATATTGGTAGAGCAACTCAAAACTTCAAAATTATACCAGATTAAGTCAAGTCTGGTGTGACAGTCCTGTGATTCGAATTACTCAGGCAACTGAGGAAGGAAGATAATAATTTAAAGGACTGAGTGGTCTAGAGAGTGTTCGAGGCCAGCCTTGACAACTTGTTAGACCCTGTATCAAAACCAAATAAAAAGTTAAAGATTAGAGTTATAGCTCAATTGGTGATGTGCATGTCTAGCATGCTGAGTGCTGTAATTCAATCTCCAGCTCCACAATAAGTAAATTAATTAACATCATATTATGTTAAAGTCTAAAATATGGAAACTATGCACTAATGAAATAAAGGGGCTGGAGAATGGTAGACAAGTACATTTTTGAATGGATTAGAGTTTAAATAGCACAAATGGAAAATACCTATTATAATTAAATTGAATTTTATTGTGAAAATAAATTCAAATGAATAATGTGTGGTAATGAGAGGGGCCGGGGATGTGTCTCAGTGCCACAGTCCTAACTCATTGTCAGAAAATGGCTTCATTACACCAGATACCACTGAAATGCAGGTAATGGCTAGAGTGAAAGAGAAAGGGAGACAAATAGGAAAGGAAATTTTCAATGTTTTCCTATATGTAAGTGATATGGTCTTTTACTTAAAAGAAGGTAGATTTAAAAACCAGTTTCAATAAATTATTGTGTCATTGTTATGCAACATAAACCTCAATGCCTGAACAAAAACAGAATTACTCTTAACAGATTAGTATCCATTAACCCAAGAGGGGGTTTCAACCTATCCTAAGAAACTGTTCCTTCATATTTCTCCTGAACTGTGCTCCAGAACAAAGGTCTGACCATGTGTTTATTGAAGCTGTATCCAATATGAAATGGGGAAGGAAAAGTGGAACCTTATCTTATCAAACAAGAATTTTCCCTTTCTCAGACTACTGAACCAGAACACCACATGCAACCACAAACAAAGGTTACCATCTCATTCCACCTGTGGTCTACAATATAAATAGGATATTTTTTCTTTCAAGGAATAATTAACAATTTGCTGTTTTCATTGTATTTCCAAAGCATTCACACCCATGCACAGGCACACAGAAACACACACACACAGACACACACACACACACACATTTTGGAATCAGGGCAATGAGGGATTAAAGCTGTACATATGACATTACAAGAGGAAGTCAAGACCTAATAAGCTGTATACATAATAAGCTTATATTCTTTATAAACAAGCTAAAATACTGTAAAGTGATTCAAAATAGAAAATTAACTTTGGTTAAAAGGTTAAGTTACAATCATTCCAACAAAGTACCAATATAAAAAATTAATATTTAAAATCAACAAATGTGCTATTATAATGTGAATCCCTTAATGGGCTCAAGAATTAACTTACCGCTTGTTTTCAGACTTTATAATTATTGTAAATGGATGGAAGGTATGAATTCATATTTTAGAGTAATATAAAATTAAAGGGAAAGTGTGAATTCCTAAACATATTTTGGAATTAACATACAGTTTATTTTCAGAGGTCCAGGACATGTAGTCAAGGACAGCATATGGTATCATAGAAATGTTTACACATCTGCTATTTCTTCACTACTCATAAGAACTAACATATGGACCTTGGCTAGACATCTGTTGTAAGGTGGGCAGGTCTCCCCAGAGGGACAGACTTTGGGCGTTGAAGATCGTCTCACATTCAAGAGTTCCTTCCTCTCTAAGAGAGGACTTAGAGATCCAACAACTCCTCCAGTTTACATAAAGGGAGGGGATAAGGACAAGTACATGATATTCGCTAAGATCTCCCATCTCTACAAAATGCTGGTATGCTGCATGTGCCGTGTCAAAGGAGAAGCCAAGTAGGGTATAAAAAGTCAACAGCATGGAGCTGACTCTCTGTCACCATTTTGTCATGGAGCAGAGGTCCCAAGTCCAAGTTGGGACTTTGGATTTACATGGGGGAAGGAAACCGCTGCCTGGCATGTAAGTTATTACCATTCACTTTGTAGGTAAGCCTGAGTAAACTTGTTAGACTACCCTAGACTGTGGTTTGTAGAGCCTTTTTTGCAGGTCTTGGGGACTGGAGGAGTTGGGGAGCCAAGATGCCATGTGTGAGGACATCCCCTGTGTGAAATCTCTACTACAATTAGCAATAGGTAAAAAGATAAAGAAAACATCCTTTGAATTGTAAGAATGATGTTTATAAAATGTACAGAATCTGGACTAATGACCTATAATTAACTTGCAGAAGTCACTCTTGTGACTTGGGTACCTGATCTTGATTCCTAGTTTGCTACTCTAATCCAAAACAATGAATGAACATGGGTATGCATGAGAATTAGAACATCAAAGCACTGAAAGGCAGTGTGTGCATCTTAAATGAAAACAATGAAGATTGAGAAGTATGGCTTGACCAGGGGTATATGAGACATTCTAGCATTAGGAATGAAAAGGCAAAGTGTCTGATAAGGGTTTATGGCACAGTGGTTAAGAGCACTGGCAGCTCTTACAGAGGACTGAGGTTCAATTCCCAAGACCCATTTGGCAGGTAAAAACCATCCATAACTTCAGGTCTAGAAGATCTGTCACCATCTTCTGACCTACACATGCATCGTACAACATATGTGCACTTACTGGGAATGGAACCTCAGTCCTCTGCAAGGGCTGCCAGTGCTCTTAAACACTGAGCCATCTCTAGCCCCATATACACCTCTCAGACACTTTTTGTCTTTTCATTTCTAATACTAGAATATCTCATATACACCTGGTCAAGCCATACTTTTCAATCTTCATTGTTTTCATTGAAGATACACATGAAAGCAATACACTCATACACATAAAATTAAAATAATAAATATTGTTTTAAAAAAGATAAGGGTGGATCCAGCTTAGACTTACCAATTTGAAGTTGGAGAAATAGTTTTGGAAAAATCATGGGTGAGGCCTGAATCTACTACACAGTTTCAGAGCACAGCCCCAGCGCGAGTACTCCAAGAGACGTCTGGAAAGCGTGTGTCTTCCTCACAGTTGGGGTACCCTCCTTTTTCTTACATTCTTTTACTGATAATTTGTGTATTTTATACATTATCTTTCAGTCCAGTTTAGACACCTCCCCCTCTCCCTGCCCCCACCCTACCCCTGTTCATGCCTTCTGCCATACATGTCTTGCATCTTTCTCTCAGTCTTTCCAAAGTTTTTCACTGCAGAGGCTTGTTGTTTGGGCAGAGTTTAACTGTATCAGTCAGTTCTTTGACCCAGTCTTTATGTTATTTTTCCCATCATATATAACCATCACATATGTATTAAAATTATGACCTCTGAGAATAAACTGTATGTTAATTCCAAAAAATGTTTAGGTATTCACATTTTCCACTTTAATTTTATATTACTTTAATATATGAATATGTACATTCCACCCATATACAGTAATTATAGAGTTTGAAAATAAGTGGTAGGTCGATTCTAGGGCCTGTTAACATTATAACAACACAGTTGTTTTCAGATAAAAAGAAATATAAAAATAATGTTCAACTTGCCTTTCAACTGGGGATTTTGTGCTAGCATCTACAAATGAGGGAAACCATTCACCATTTGTTTTTCTGGGACTTTGTTACTTCACTTATCGTAATGGCTTCAAATTCCATCCATTTACCTGTGAAGTTCATGATGTCATCTTTTTTTGTTTAAATTTTATTAATTTTTTTTATGTGTATGAGTGTACTGCTGCATGTAGGCAGGTGCACGAAGGTCAATAGAGGGTGCCAACACCTCTGAAACTGGAGTTAAAGATGGTTCTCAGCCGACACTTGGGTGCTGCATATTGAACCTGGGTCCTCTGCAAGAGCAGTCGGAGCTCTTAACTGCTAGGCCATCTCTCCAGCCACAAATGTCATCCTTCTTTACCACTTAATAGAACTACATTGTGTAGATGAACCACATTTTTGTTATCTAATCATCTGTTGAGGGGCATGTGGGTTTGTTCCAGCCCTTTGCTATTATGAAGAGTGCTGCAATAAACATGCATCTTTGTGATAGGATGCATTTTCTGGGCATATACCCAAGAGTGATAATATGGTCAACAGTTGACAAATGGGATCTCATCAAACTCAAAACCTTCTGTGCAGTGAAAGAAACAATCAAGGAAGTGAACAGAAAACCCACAGAGTGGGAGGAATCCTTCACCAGTGACAGAGCATTAATATCCAGAATATATAGACTACTCAAAAAACAAAGCAGAAACAAATGACCTACTCCAAAGATGGAGTAAAGTGGTGAACAGAGACTTCACCAGTGAGGAAGTAAAGATGACTGAGAAACATATTAAAAATTGTTACACATTAATAATTAAGGAAATGCACATTTAAACCACTCTCAGGTAGCAACTCACTGGCTAAGATCAAGAAAACAAACGACACCAAATTTTGGAGAAGTTGTGGGAAAATGGAAACACTCATCCACTGCTAGTGGGAATGTAAATTCATACAACCACTATGGAAAGAAGTGTGGGCACACTCTTTTTTTAAATTTTTTTGTATGTGTATGAATGTACTGTCTGCATGTAGGTTTGTGCACCCGTGTCATGCAATGCCACGGAGGTCAGAAGGGGGTCTCAGATTCCCCTGGAACTGAAGTTCTCCTGAAATTGGAGTTCTCCTGGAATTGGAGTTAGAGACGGTTCTTAGCTGCCGTATGGGTGCTGGGGATGGAACCCAGGTCCTCCGCAAGAGCAATTGGTGCTCTTAACCACTAGGCTATCTCTCCAGCCCCCACATACTCTTAAAAACTAATGTTAAGAGCCATGCTGGGCGTGGTGGCACATGCCTTTAATCACAGTATTCCAGAGGCAGAGGCAAGCAGATATCTGTAAGTTCAAGGCCAGCTTGGACTGTCCTGTTCCAGGACAGCTAGGGCTACAAGGAGACCCTGTTTCAAAAAGACAAATAATTTAAGAAAAATAAAGAGTCAGGCTGTTTTATTTAAGTAATAGCAATTTGGCATGGTGACACCACAATGTATATACAATATTCACCATTAAGAGGACTAAAAACTACTATCTACAGGATGCTGAATGGAAGTGGAGATCTAGAGGTCACCATATTAGAGCCAGTATAACTCAGAAAGACAAATATTGCATGTTTTCTCTCATTTGTGGAATCGTGTGTGTGTGTTTGTGTGTGTGTGTGTGTCTGTGTGTGGTTTATTCAATGATACATATTTGAAAATGTCAAATGAAAATGAATATTCTTAGAGTGCTTAAAAAAACCCTTTATAAGCCGGCCGTGGTGGTTCACGCCCTTAATCCTAGCATTTGGGAGGCAGAGGCAGGCAGATATTTGTGAGTTCAAGGCCAGCCTGGTCTAAAGAGTGAGTTCCAGGACAGCTGGTGTTACAGGTAGACCCTGTCTCAAAAAGACCAAAAAAAAAAAAAAAAACCCTCTGTAAGATGTAGTGAAGCAGAGAGAATTAAACAAGACTATTTCACAAGGAGAGAAGAGAACAGACCAGAAATTCATAATGTTACTAACAGGATACTTGAGAAGTCTGAAGAGAAATATGGGCAATTCTTGAAAATAAAACCAAGCTGGACACGGGTCTAGTATGAAGAAATGGCTGCCAGTCATGGCATAGGGAAGCAGATCATTCTTCTTCTTTTTTTTTTTAATCAATGTTTTTTGAAGCTTTGTGCATTTCACACAAAATTACATCACAAATCAAATATAGACCCTAGCCCCCCCTCCCTGGCCCCCAAAAGAGCTCATGGATGCCAGGCACCCATGAGAGAAAAAGATATGGGGCTCTCAAACACAGTCAAGCCCATAGCACTCCAGGTTTAAGTGAGACATAGATTCCTCCACTTGGGTGGTCCATGATGGACACGAATCCACTTTTCCTACTCTGCATGTCTCTGAGGGCAAGAGTGAGGCTCCATTTTGATGATAAAACTATTTGAAATTGATCTACCGTAGGTACCTGAGATAGGCATAACCACAAGACAGGGAGCATAAATTTAATCTGCCTCCACTTAAAGGTGGCAAAAAGCAATAGAAGGCAATTGTGAAGCCTGGATGGCCAGATTCTGACAGGCAGAAATGTCAGGTGGCCTTACACTGGGCTAGGCAGTTATTCTTAGTAGAGCTCATAAACTAAGAATAACCCCAGAACGTGATAGTCTTGAACCTAAAGTAGCAGGTAAACCCAACTCTATCTGGTGATCTATTTGGAGTTCACTGCTGTGGACCCTGAAAATGCTGAGGTTAAAGCAACCTACTTGATGCCAGGACCAGCAGTCCTCCATCTAGACACAGGCAGTCATTAAAAATATGCATGTATTCATGTGAATTCTTAAACATAAAAAAGACTGAGAGAAAGATGCAGGATAGGTATGGAAAAATGCATGATTTGGGTTGGGGTGGGAGGAAGGGAAAGGGGAATATGTCTAAACTGAACTGAGAAATGATGTCTGAAATACACAAAACATCAATGAAAGCATTATAAAAAATATGCATGCAAGTGTTCTGCACAGATTTCTGTGCTGCTGTGTCTTCTTATACTCTCCAAGCACTTGGGAGATATGCCCAGCTAGAACAATAGTCACTCCACGTTGAATGATTCAAGAAGTCTCCAAAGAGTGAGAGAACTTCTCAGGCAATAGAATGCAAAGTTAACAGTGTTGAGAAGATCAAGAAATGCAAAGAAGTGAAGATGCTCCAAATCTTGTGCTCTGTTGAGCCTTAAGAAAGACAAGAGGGTACAAGCTTGACTGATACCTGCCCTTGCAACAAATATATAAACAGCATTCAGTATTCAGTGACTTAGAAAGAAGCTGCTCCAAAACTTTGTCTTTAAAGAATATGATTTAATTCTGAATTTCTCTTTATATCTTTATTTTTGTTTATGTTTTCATTATTGAGCAAGCATTGTATCCCTTGAATTCCTTTTTTTTTTTCATTTTCCCCTCAACTGTTGCTTCTTTTCTTCTACCAGCATAGTGCTCAAAGCCTTTGCTGAAACAATAAGGCAAAATAAATGAAAGGGATACAAAGAGGAGAGGAAGAACTCAATGTGTACCCACTTGCAAATGGCATGAGAGTCCATAGCTTCTCCCCGAAAATAGTGCTGATTCTGATATATACTTTCAGCAAAGTAGTCTGATGCAAAATTAACACACAGAATCAGCAGAATTTTTGCATACCAATAGCAAATTTATCTAGAAAAGAAATCAGGGCAAAACATCATTCACAAGAGCTAAACCCACAGAAAATACTAATATATATCAGTAAAACCAAGAAATATGAATAAAGAGTTATGCAATGAACATATGAAAACATCAGATAATGGAATAGAAAATACAAAAAGATGGGAAAAACTTCTACACTCATGGAATATTGTATAAATGAGTAAAACAGAAAAAGTGATGTAAAATTTCAATGAAATCCTATTCCAACTCTAATTACATTCTTATTGACAAGGAAAACACAATTCTAAAATTTATAATGACTTCATGAAAAAACAATCGTAAGGAGAAAGAACAGTGTTGAAGAGATTACAATATGGATCACTAGGAATCTGTATACCGGAGTGGCATACTAACAGAAGCTGATACTGGCACAAAAACCTGCATGAAGGCCAACAAGAATAAAATTGATGACCCAGAAATAAACTTGCACAGCTACAGCCATCTTATTTTTCACAGAAGCCTCAAAAGGATATAATGGGAAAAAACTAGATTTTCCTACAAAATGTGATAGCAAAACTGGATAGTCACCTGTAAAAGATTTAAACTAGATTGATGCTTCCCACATTGTATGAAAAACGATCTAAATGTCAAAGACCTGAATGTGATTCTTGAATTCTAAAGCTTCTATAGAAAATATGTAAAATATTTCAAAATATGGCTAGGACGTTCTGAAAAGGGCTCCAATAATGCATTAAATATTCTCAAAAAATGTTAAATGGTACTACATATAATTGAAAAGCTTCTGCATACCAACAAATAATATCCAGAGAGTGAAGAGAGAGCTTAGAGAAAGAAAAAGAATTTGCAAACTATATATCATACAGGGATTAATATCTAGAATACAAAAAGAACTGCAAAGGTTAAATACCAAAGCACCAACTCATTCAGTCATTCAGAAAGAAAGGTGTGGAGAGATGGCATAGCAATTAAAGGTGTTCCCTGTGCTCACAGAGAACCAGGGTTTGTTTCCCAAAACCCACATTGGATGGCTTACAACCACCTTCCAGGACCAGTGGATCTGACACCCTCTTCTGGCATTTCTAGTCACTGCATGTGCATGACATTCGTATACACATGGAGACATCCAAACAAATAATATAAAGGAACACATCTGTGTTAAACAGGGAAAAGTTTTTGTTTGTATTTTGACATTTTGTTTCATTCTTTTCTTCGTGTTTTGACTTACCATTTGATTGCTAATCTGTGTCAATGTTTACTTTTTAGTTTTTTTTTTTATTTCTTATTGCTATTTTAAGTGTATAAGTACATTTCCTGCATGTGTGTACATGTACCCATGTCATGCAATGCCCACTAAAGTCAGAAGGGGGAATTGTATTCCCTGTATCTGGATTTATAGACAATCATTGGCCATCATGTGGGTTCAGAGATCTAATCCCAGGTCCTCTGCAATAGCAGCTGGTGTTCTTAAACATCTGATGGCTCTGAGCCAACTCTCCAGCTCCAATGTTAATATTTTATTTTCTTTTATTTATTTTTTAAAAATACTTTATTATTTTAATTTTATGTATATGAATATATTGCCTACATGTATATAGATGTACCTGTGTTGTACAATGCCCACATAGGCATCAAAATTCCCTTGGAACTAGAGTTAAGGTTGTGTTAGCTGTCATATGGGCACTGGCAATTGAACCCCAGTCCTTTGCAAGAGCAACCAGTGCTATTGACTGCTGAACCATCTCTGAAGCCCGAATATTAGTGTTTGAAAATGTGAAGTCATTCCAATATTTCATAATCTTTAGGCATATGTTAATAGCACATGAAATATATTGATGAAAATGCATTAGAATCAATTAAAATTTTTTAATCCACTACAGAAATCACTTTAAAGGATTACTTTATAGTGCTCTGGTTTTAGCTTAATGCAGTAATTATGTTAGCATAACACACTTTTTACACCGTATAATACTTTAACAGACTACCACTAATTCATTAAAATGATATTTCAATGGACTATTTCCTGATGATTTTCAATACACATAAAAGAAAAGTTCCATAAATTTTTGATTTTATGTCCAAAAATAGAAAGAATGAAATGTAAAACATTTTGTTTAAGATTTATTAGTATTATAGTCTTATCACTATAGTATGTATTAATATGTGGAAAATAAGAAGATTTTTTTTACTTTTCTTTTTAAAATATTTTTAAATTTAATTTTTGTGAGATTCATAAAATACATTTTGAGAATATTCAGACCCACTCTTCTATCCTCTGATCCTTCCCATAGTGCCCCTGTTAGATTTCATTCATTCTTTCATGTGTGTTAAGACTTGTTAAGTTTGTGTCCCCAAATGTCCCTCGATGGTGTGAGTCCATCAACTGGATCCTGGTCAACCTATCAAGTATCTCCCTTAAAGAAGACCAGCTTTCACTCACCTCCCGCTTCCTAGTTGCCAATAGTTCCTGGGCTAAGCTTGGGGCTTCTTACCCACATCCACACTTCTATGCTGGCGTGTGTGTGTGTGTGTGTGTGTGTGTGTGTGTGTGTGTATGTGTGTGTGTTTTGAGTTTGTATGTATCTTGTCCATGATGTCACCATTGCTGTAAATTCATATGAACAAGTTCCCAGCCTCCTGGAAGGCTTCATTTCCTTGCAGTCATCCACCACCCAGGGATCTTGCAGTCTTTCTGCCCAGAGCTGTAAGTAGCAGAGTTTAATACAAGAGGCCCATCCAAAGACACACACTCTACAGTCTCTTATTCTCTACATGTTGGCCAGTTGTAGATTTCTGTGTTAAACACCATGTATGAGGCAGCTTCATTGGAGAGAATTGAAAAACCTGTCATCTGATTGATGATTTTATAGGATATATCTAGTTTAGGTCATTTTGAATTAAAAGAACAACTAAGATTATATCCATTTTGCTATAAAACTCAGAATTTTTTGGCCTCTGATCAATCACTTCATGATATAGTTTTCATGATACAGAATCCACTGGAATGACAGAAATTTGGCTTCTTAATATCCTGCTTTAAGCTGTGCTCCATTCATAGCAGGCATTTTATTTTTTATTTATTTATTTATTTATTTATTTATTTATTTATTTATTTTTTGGCTTTTTGAGACAGGGTCTCCCTGTAGCCCCAGCTGTCCTGGCACTCACTCTGTAGACCAGGCTGGCCTGAACTCACAAAGATCCACCTGCCTCTGCCTCCCAAGTGCTAGGATTAAAGGCATGCGCCACCACGCCCGGCCATAGCAGGCATTTTAATCATTATTGAATATGGTCCAAAGCCAGGATTCCACTAAGTGCTCCATTTATTCCAAGATACATGCAAAGCCAGGGGCAAAATAGTAAATCAGGACATGTTTTTTTTTTTTTTTTATTTTGAATAACCATAATTACAACAATAGTTGTGTCTCACTATACGGCAAATGGTATAATTCTAGAGGTAGAATATTGGTGACATAATTCTAGAGGTAATGTATAATTCTAGAGGTAGAATATTAGAAATAATGCTGACAGCAGATTCTTTCTAACATATATGCCACAATTAGATGTTAGCTTACTTTGTTTAGGTAACAATTGTGATTTATTTTTATTCTACTAAAAACAGAATATAATAATGCATTCAAATCTTACCTCTCTCAAAGCATTTTACAATATTTTATTTTTAATAAGCTTCCTGACAAAAGAAAAACTTTTTTGACCTTATTTTTAAATTATTTGACAGATACATAGACATACAAATCCAGATACAATTGAAACTAAACACACTATAAATGCAGCTGCAACCAGCCAAGTGTAGGTTATTAATATTACCTATCCTCACAAGCAACCAGCCTTTCAATTAGCCACTGAGATCTGGACGCCAGTGTCTTTTCTCTGATAACAAGGCTGTAATTTGTCACCACTCTATACATACTATTTTTCTAGTAATGTACATAAGAAAAGTGGACAGTAGGAAAACATGATGTCATTATTTTTTTTTTTACAAAATGAATAATTATGCTTAAATTATCTTTTTGGAAATTCAATTCTATGCACAAGAAAATAAAATAATGTGCTCATTCTGCTAGATGGCTCTGATATGAAGAAGAGAGGGTATTCAGCTGTGGATACTAGAAACATGGTTTATGCTTTGAGGAGAAAACCTTCTATGGCAGAGCCTTTACTATTCTTGTTTCCCTACATATCCTTTTGCATTTCTTTGAAATAATTGTTTAGATAGACAAATCTTCCTCTTCAGCTGAGCTCCCTCTTATACTTAAGTCCCCCAAAAGGCAAAATTAAAGGTCTGGAAATCTCATTCAGGCTTCAAAGTCCTGGTATTTTCATGAAGTAACTAAAATGACAACATATGACATGCTTTGTCACATTCTTAGGTAGTTTCATCTGTGCTTCACATTACTTCCCAGCAGCCTTTTGTTATTAGCTCTTGATACTGACTACCATGATATGCATGGTACTGAACTCAACACTGCAGTGACTGACAACAGTCCTGAAACTCTTTGTTTATCCCTTAAGATCACTGTGTAAAACATCTTTCCCTATTTAAACTATGGTAATAGCAACAAGTACATGTCATCAACTGATAATATTTAATTGAAAAGAAATTTATTTTTACTAAAATATCTATCAGTTAAATTTTGTGCTTCACTTCAGAAGATTACTATGACATAAATTTGAGAATCAATATTCTTTTTCACTTACTGTGTTAGTTGCTTTTCTGTCGTTGTGATAAAATATCCTGGCAAGAGCAGTTCAGAGAAGCAAGAGCTTACCCTGGCTTACAGTTCCAGAGAAGACGAAGGCAGAGCTACAGGGGTTTGAGACTGGCCTGAAGTCAGGAAGCAGAAGGGAAACACGAAGTGGGACTTGGCCATTTAGATCTCAAATCTCTACCCTCAGTGACATATTTCTATTCCCCTTCAATTATGACAGATTGTTTTGCTGGATAAAGTATTCAGAGTTGGCATTAATGATCATTCAGAACTGGGAATACTTTAATCCAGGCTCTTTTGGCTCTCATACTTTACATTGAAAAGTCAGTTAAAATTCTCCTTTTCTAATACTGCCACTTAGAATGGGCCACACAGAAATCAAGCCATAGCCTGAGGCCATGGTAAATGAGAAAGGGGATCTTGTCAGTATTTACTACAGATTGCTGGGTATCAAAGTGCTGTTCTACTCAGCAAAGAACAATGGATAGAAAATATTCTTATGTTTTAGAATGTATTTGAAGATAATTGATGATTAAATATTAAGCTACCACAATCAAAGGAAACCAATAGTTTCTGTTATGCAAAGATTAATTTAATAAAGCAAGAAAAATAAATACATTTTGGCCAGTAAAGAAATCCAATGTAGTAACAATCATTTTTGTTGTTATAAAAAACATTCAAATGAGTACAGACAGCTGATTTCAAAAGACCAAATTTTCATGACAGGAATTTACTGAAGGAATACATCCCCACCAAACCAGGCTTACAGAGAATACCATGAACCAAAGAAACGAACCAGCATACTCCAAGAGGACAAAAAAATAAAAAAAAAAAAAAGAAAGGAATCACAAAAAGGGACACAAACAGTAAAAATTTAAAATGACAGTATCCTCTGGGATACCTTAAAAACAGTACTAAAAAGGAAGTTTATAATTTTGGGCCCACATTAAACAGTCAGAAGGAGCACATATAAATTACTTAACAGTAACAAGAATGCAGAAAAACAAGCAACATATGTTCTCTCTCACTTGTGAATTGTAGCATCATTCCCTTGTAAGTGAGTGTATATCCTGATGTAACACCAGGAGTCAGGAAAATAGAAAGAATTCAGAGAGATAAAGGAGAAGAAAGCACCCAAAAGAGGGTAATAGTAGGGAATGGGGGGGTGTTTGGTTGGGAGGTGAAGGGGGGAGTGCTTGGTTGGAAGGTGAGGATGGAGGGACATTCAGAAGGCCACCTTGTGAGGGGCAGGGAAGTCAGGAGAGTGAGACTGGTGGAAAGTGGGTGCTACTTGGGGAAGTGTGGGATTAATGGGGTGCCGGCACTGGGGATTGAGGATAGAGGTCAGATGGGAGGAAAAAGTGTAGAGATGAATGGATGCCGGAGGCTAGGGAACCCAGAAGGAAAGTGATACCCTGAAAACACCTGAAGAATGTACATACAGTATATAGACATCAGTGCATATGTATACCTGGGGGCTATATGGCAAGGATCACAGCGCCAGACAGAAGAACTTCCCTTTTTGTGGTTGGTGAGTGTGGTCCCAGAGACTCCACAAATAACACAGGCTATTGCTAAAGCTCTTGGTTATCTCCCTGAACTAATTAATGGATAAGACCCTACTGCTGAAGACGGGACATACTTCTGATACTTGGAGCAATGGAGCAACAGGGACTTTTCCTGAGAAGGAAAGGATAAAAAAGAAACAGAAACAGATGTTAAAAACTAGTGAAATTCTTGTGCATCTGCTGTCTGACTTAGAAAGTCTTTTCCTACACCTATGGAAAAAAGGTCAACAGTCAACAAATGGGACCTCATCAAACTCAAAAGGTTCTGTAGGGAGAAAGAAACAATCAAGGAAATGAAGTGAAAACCCACAGAGTGGGAGAAAATCTTCACCAGTGCTACACCTGACAGAGCACTAACATCCAGCATATATAGACTACTCAAAAAACAAAGAAATAAGAAATGACCTACTCAGAAGATGTAGTGAAGAGCTGAACAGAGTCTTCACCAGTGAGGAATTAAAGATGACTGAGAAACATCTTAAAAAGTGTTCAACATCATCAATAATTAAGGAAATGCAAATTAAAACCACTCTCAGATCTCATCTCACTCCTATACGACTAGGTAAGATCAAGATAACAAAATACACCAAATGCTGGAGAGGTTGTGGGGAAAGAGGAACACTCATCCACTGATGGTGGGAATGTAAACTTGTATAACCATTATGGAAAACAGTGTGGAGAACTCCTAAAAGACTCAAAATGAGCCTACCACCTGACCCAGTCATACCACTCCTGGGTATACACCCAAAAGACTCATCCTACAGCAAAGATACACGCACATCTATATTTTTTGCAGCTCTGTTCATAGTAGCGAAGAGCTGGAACAAACCCAAAAGTCCCTTGACAGACAAGGGGATGACAAAAATGTGGTACATCTACATAATGGAGTATTATTCAGCGATAAAGAAAGATGACATCTTGAACTTTGCAGGTAAATGGATGGAGCTCAAAGCCATTATGCTAAGTGAAGTAACAAGTCCCAGAAAAACAAATGGTGAATCGTTTCCTTCATTTGTGGATGCCTACACCAAATTCCCAGATGAAAGGCAAGCTGAATAACATTATTATTATATTTCTGCTTATCTGAATGCAACTATGTTGTTATAATACAAATCTCTCAACCGGTTTTAGAATCCACCCATCACTTATTTTGAGACTATGTTATTAATGTATATGATGGGTGGAGAATATGTATCCATATTTTAGAGTAATATAAAATGAATGGAGCAAAATGTGAATTCCAGAACATAAGAAAAAAAAAAAAAAAGTCTAAGAGAAAGATGCAGAAGCTATGGCAGAATGCATGATCTGGGGTGGGGAGGAAGGGAAAAGGGAATATGCCTAAACTGAACTGAAAAATGTCTGAAATACACAAAACATCAATAGAAACATTTTAAAAAGTGAAATTCAGAAGAAAGGATTGATCATAATGGTAGATTATGATCTGATGCTCTCTTCTGGTTTCAGAGGGCATTGCCTGAATGGGTACACTTACAGACATGCAGGCAAAACATTTGAACACATATAATAAATAATTTTAAACAATTAGAAATCAATAGGAAATGGAGCTGGAGAGATGGCTCGGCAGGTAAGAGTGCCAACTGCTCTTGCAGAGGACCCAGGTTCGATTCCCATCACCTACATGGTGGCTAAGAACTGTCTTTAACTCCAGTTCCAGGGGAATCCGATGCCCTCTTCTGACCTCTGTGGCATTGCACAACATGGGGTATACCAACCTACATGCAGACAGTACACTCATACACATAAAAAATAATAAAGAAAAAAATGAATTAAAAAAATCAATAGGAAAAGCCAACAGGAATGAGGAAGTCCTGCAGAGACTTCGTGACAGCATCCAAAGGGCAGATATTCAGGTTATAGGACATATTTGGGAATGCTTCAAATATAAATGAATTCATATTTCAAAGAGACAACAAATAATTTCTGAAACCTAGGAACAGATAAAACAGTATAGGAAAATTTAAGATCATCAATAATATTTAACTCAGTCAATACTACACCCTAAGGTGTCTTATAACTGAGCCAGCCAACATGGAAAATAAAGAGAAGTTTCTCTAGATAGCAAGAGAAGAACAACAAATAACAGGTGTGGTTTCATCAATTCACATGACTGTAGACTTTTGTCAGAAATCATATAAGACAGGAGAGAGTTTCATGAGACTCTCACAGGACTAAAGAAAGGGTGCTTTCAACCAAGAGCACTCCACAGAGCAAAGCTATCATTTAAAAATGAAAGAGAGAAAAACTTTCACAGATGAGCAAAATCTTAGAGTGTATATCTCCCCTGGATTTGTGCTAGGAGAAGTTCTACAGGGAATTTTTCATATTGAAATAAATGTTAACTTAACAAGGAAACATCAGAAGGTATAAGACTTATTTGTAAGTATACATATCGGACAAATTCAAAGCTATTATTGTAATCACAGAGCATAAGACATTTATATCTGTAATGTGACAAGTGAAAACATAAATAATTAAGAATAAGTTGATGGATTAGTTATGAGATAGATATTATATGAATATATAAAATAGAATATCAAAAATTCAAACTATGGACAATGAGGGCAAGTAGACTTTTCTTATTGGTATGATTGTCTCTTCCTATCTGAGTTTATTTTCCTTATATTTATACACTGATTTGCGTATCATTTCAAAACAATTTATTGTTATAAAGGAGAATTTTATATGTTTTATGGTAGTCACAACTTAAAAATCTACAACAAACAAGCTTCATAGAATCTGAGGCATCACTGGTGAGATCTTCTTGACTGCTGTCTACTAAAAAAGAGACTGCTGTCTCTCTCTCTTTTTTTTTTTTTTTGGTCTTTTAGAGAGAGGGTCTCTGTAGACCAGACTGGCCTTGCCTTGAACTCACAAAGATCCACCTGCTTCTGCCTCCCCAGGGCTAGGATTAAAGACACCTGCCACCATGCCTGGCTTTTTTTTTTTTTTTTTTTTTTTGTCTTTAAAGCCTTATTCTTTGGTCTCTGCTTACTTTTTTTCTCTTTTGTTTTCTTGCCAGAGACCCATGTAATGTTTAATGAATGCTACTGGCACTAAAGAAGAGAGAAGAGAGAAGCCCCCTTGTGTCCTCCATATTCAGTTCCAGAGTCTGATGGAACAGAACATGGCTTACCATGAAGATCTCAGTATAAGGACTGGTCTAAGATGGTCTTTTTCCTACAACAGTCACTTTAAAATCTGTGGAGATGAGTAGGTTCTAGAGTAATGAGAAATAAATTTATCTTGATCCTGAAATCAAAGGTGATTCCTACCTTTTCCCACATAACTGCTTTCTAAACACAGTCCCTGCTGCCTTCCCCACATCAGCTGCTTTCATGAAATCTATATCCTTGTCAGTTCTCAGCTTGCTTTTCTACTTGTGAGATTGTGATTACCCAACTTTAATTTTGTGTTCTCAGAAGATGAGTTTTTTCAGAAAGGGACTTCCATATGATTCTAAGGTGAAAATGGGCAAATTAAGTCTCGAAGGATTTTCATTTAACCAACTGCTGTGTTTACCTGCCTTTAAACTCTAAACAGATGTAATAAAACAGAATCACAAAATTCTCCAAGGATGCCTAGAGTAAAATTAACTTATTTTAGTTTGTATCATTGCACTGAAAGGAAAACCTAGTAAAAGAAATGTAATGTGTGACATACATAAATGCATATAGTGAAACAACGCTTGAGGGAACAACAACAACAAAGAACTGACAGGGAACTGCTGAAGCAGTAGAGTCGCGCCCACCCCCCACAAAAAAAAAAAAAAATCTTCTGCTTTGAAAATCATTGAAAAGTCTCAGAAGGGGAAACAGGACATGTATGGCAGACTGCAAGAACTTGGGAGGGACGGGGAGCATGGAGGGGGAAGTGAGTCTGGATTGAACTGAGAAGGGATGTAGGAAGTGCACAAACCCCCAATAAAAGATTTTTAAAAAGAAATGTAAAGAAAGACATGTTTACTCTGGCTCCCAATTTGAGGGTTCTGCTCATCATGGTAGGAAAGCCATGGTGGCGAGAACTAGAAGCAGCTCGTCACTCTGCCTCCTCACTCAGGAAGCAAGGGGGTTGAATGCTGGTGCTCAGTTCATTTTCTCCTTTTTATTCAGTCCAGAATTCCAGCCCATGAAAGTATGTCACCCACAATTAGGGTGACTCTTTCTATCTCAATTAACTTAGTCTAAATATTTCCTCACAGGCATAGTCAGAGGCCTACTGCCTATGTGATTCTAAATCCTGTCAACTTTATAATTCATATCATCACACTGCCCAACCTGTCTGCCCAACACCCAGTGTCTAGAAAGTGGCTATCTATCGTTATATATAGGCCAGCAATGTTTCATCCAGAAAGAACTCAAGAACAGTATTCCAGGTTTAAATATGTTTCATGTGTTATGCTGCACTTATCCAGAATGAAACAAATTTCATTCTTCTACATTTTCTAGATGCTAATTAGGTACCAATAAGTATGAGCCCTTCTGTTGTTAAAATTTCTTGCAGGAGGTATATGCCCACAAGGCATCCTGCCTCCCCATTCTGGAGTCCCAAAGCAAAGTGAAGACTTCTCAAACCACAGTTTGGAAGCTTCTAATGAGTTTAATCAGGCGTGTTTGCAGAGCAAAGGGGTGAGAGGGTTACTTACAGGAATGTCAGTGTTTCACCTCCCTCTGAGGCTGCTCTTTCTTGTCCTCTGCCATCTTGGGCAGAGGTCACCGGGTCCATGCCAGGATGTAACATTCCTTTGTGACCTCTGCCCAAGATGGCAGAGGACAGGAGAGAGCAGCCACAGGATGTTATCTGTGTATATACTCTTGGCCCCTACCCCTCATACAACCAAGGCCCGCTGGCTGATTGAGAGGGAGTAGCTGACTCCTCTGACTCCTTTATCCTTGGGAGGCATTTGATGTCCAATGCCAGTCTTCTTTCCAAGACCGTCCATGCTACAACTACATTTTAACATACACTAAAATTCCTGTTTAAAGCATGTATGTTCGTGTGTGTGAATGTTTTGGGATTTTTTTGCATGTCATTAATATATAGAAGTTCTTGCTTCTGTCTTTGTCTTCTCTCTTCTTTTAAAGTAATTAGTGAGGGCTGGAGAGATGGCCTAGCAGTTAAGAGCGCCGACCGCTCTTACAGAGGACCCGGGTTCTATCCCCAGCACCCACATGGCGGCCGAGAACCATCTGAAACTCCAATTCCAGGAGAACTCCAGTTCCAGGGGAATCCGACACCCTCTTCTGACCTCCGCGGCATTGTACGACACGGGGGCACAAATTTGCATGCAGACGGTACATTCATACACATATAGAAATAAATAAAATTAATAAAAAAATTTAAGTAATTAGTGAAAGCCCATGAACTTAATAAAATTTTAGACTAAAGAAAAAAACAATTATATAAGATCTTTAAAACAGGCCAAAATGAAATGTTAAGTAATTGAAATGTTAATTTCTGCCTTACTTACCAAAAGAATGATTGAGTCTCATGATTTCAACTGTTTTTCTATGAACAATTTGGTCCTCTTAATCATAAAATGCATTATAAAAATATTGTTGATTCTATTTTTAAGACATTAAAAGGTTTAAAAAACAGCAGTATGGAACGTTTGATCTTCTAAAGGAAGTATTTTAGTATAATGATAAAATTTTAGAATATTTTAATAAAAATATACATTGTTTATGTAAAACACCATTCATCAAATCCAGATAAAATTTTCATTAAATTACAAAATTTCACATTGGTTCCCTATACTTTGATAAGTATTTTCATCAAAAAGCGATTTTAGAAAAACATTGTTTCATTTATTTTTTTATGGTAAAACTTAAAACCAGAGGATATGAAAATATGTTTCATGGTAATCAAAATGCTTCTAATATACATTAAAATTATTTCATTAGATTAATTGCTACAGAGCTTTCTTCCCAAGAATGTTATGAATATAAAATTGATGTAAACATTTGTGAAGGCTTTAGTGCAAATAAAAATACATATGGATATACACATATGTTGTCAAGTACTTTTATGGTAAATGTTCTTTTCTTAAGACAAATTATATGAGATACTTTTCCTGCATGTAGAATCTAGAAAAAATTACAATCAAAAGACGCTGCATGACTGTCTTAGAAAATTAGAGAAAATTAATATCTAATAATTAAAATGAAATTAAATTGCAAAATATGCCTTTGTTAAAGGACAAATATTTTTATTTTTTGTGACTTTATTGATGTTTTGTGTATTGCAGACATTGTTTTTCAATTCAGTTCAGGCATATTCCCCTTTGCCTTCACCCGACCCCACCCCAGATCATGCATTCTGCCATAACTGTCCTGCATCTTTCTCTCAGTCTTTTTTTTTATGCTTAGGAATCCACATTTTCTTACATTAATTTTATATTACTCTAAAATATGGATACATACTCTCCACCCATACATAGTAATTACAGAGTCTAAAAATAAGTGGTGGGTGAATTCTAGAGCTCATTGAGAAATTCACATTATAACAATATGGTTGCTTTCAGATAAACAGAAATATAACAATAATATTGTTCAGATTGCCTTTCAGCTGGGGAATTTGGTGTTAGCATCCTCAAATGATGGAAACCATTCACCGTTTGTTTTTCTGGGACTGTTATTTCACTTTGTATAATCGCTTCAAGCTCCATCCATTTACCTGCAAAGTTCATAATGCCATCTTTCTTTATCACTGATTAGTACTCTGTTGTGCAGATGTACCACATTTTTATCATCCACTCATCTGTTGAGGGGCATTTGGGTTGGTTCCAGCTCTTCAATCTTGTGAAGAGACCTGCAATAAACATGGATGTGCATATATTTTTGTGGTAGATGAGTCTTGTGAATATATACCCAGGAGTGGTATGACTGGGTCAGCTGGTAGGCTCATTCTGAGTCTTTTAAGGGTTCACCACACTGCTTTCCACAGTGGTTGTACAAGTATTTTTCTAAATAGCTTTTTACTCAGCAAACTTACAACATAAAAATAATATTTTAATTTTATGACTAGACTAGATATAGAGATATTTTATATCATTTATAGGTTTTGAGACATATAAAATGCATCTATAACTTGTCATTTTTGAGAGGGGCTAGTTTGTTATTGAAAAATGAAGCTTTAACTAAGCATTTCCTGCTCCTTATGAATAATGCAAATATTTATGTGATTGAATATTTTTTCATGTATCATCTTTTTATTGTTGTTAAACTTTTTCAATCACCACATATCATTTCTCAGTCCAATTTAGACTCATTTCCCTTTACATGCCTCCCACCCGACCCAAGTTCATGCATTTTCTCATATATGTCTTACATATTTTTCTGAGCCCAAAGTATTTTTTTCAAAGCATAGGATTATTGTTTTGGGGAGAACTTCACTGTTTCAGTTGGTTTTCTGTCCCAGTTCATTTGTTGTTTTTGTTCCCTCCAACTTGTATTGCTTCAACATAAGCGTATATATATAATATATATATTATATCTTATCTATATGTGGTGTGTGTGTGTGTGTGACACTCCTATTAAAATTATTTCCGTCAAAACAAACTGTATGTTATTTCTAAAATATGTTTAGGATTCACATTTTTTCCCTTTTGTTTAGTATATTACTCTAAAATATCCACACTTACCCTCAACTCATATACCAAAATTCCAAAGTCTGAAAATAAACGATAGGTTAATTCTAGAACCTGTTAAGGAATTCATATTATAAGAGCACAGTTGCTTTCAGATAATGAATTATATAAAATTAATGTTGCTCAGGTTGTCTTACAACTAGGTACTTGGTGCTAGCATCCACAGATGAGGGATACCATTTGTCTTTTGTTTATCTGGGACTGTGTTACTTCACTTAACATAGTATCTTCTAGTTGTAGTAAATGAAAATCTGAAAGGATCAAGGTGCTCCCACCCTCTCCCCCCCCACAAAAAAAAAAAAACTCCGAGAGACCCCTGAGGAACAGATCCTCAATTGACCTTGAAAAAACAAAAACCTTGGTTAATCTGGGCTAACTGTACGGCCTTAAGCATCCAAAAGGAAAGTACAACCAGATATAAATAATCAGTAAGTCTAGAGATACTGTAGTACAGGCATAGAACTTGAGAGCTTAGGAAAAAGACAAAAAGAAAAAAAAAGAGAGAGAGTACTGTTTTGCCTGTCTTCAATTCTTATTGGCATAAGCATCTACTCTGGCTGCCACTGCTTTTGTCACTCCTCAAAGACATGAGACACAGCTTTTTAACATTCCAATATGGACTGAGGCCTCATGTCTCTCCAAGAATCCTCCAAACCTTCAATGCCAGATGGGGACTACTGAGATACCCAGCTTGTGGACTAAACAGCTAAGAGGATGTTAGCCCCGTCAGAATATAGAATGCCATTGTAGGACTACCTGGGCTGTATCATGGAGGTTAGTGCAGGGGGATCAAGACAGGAAGAATGCTTGCTGGACTTCATTTGGGAGACTGTGGAAAGACCCCAATGTGGAGCAAAAGTGCAAGTTTAATGGTTGTTTGGGATTACAAAGGAGGAACCTTCAAGCACTTTCTTAAGGAAAACATGACATCTTTTAGGAAAAAAAAATCCTCCAATGCAAGTGACATTGTGTTATGAGTAGTGTAGGTTGTATGTATACATTATGTATATTATATATATAACTATGTATATATGTATATATACTGTAGCAATACAAGTCGGAGAGAATAGCAACAAAATGACTGAAAAAATTAAACTCTGGAAAGACTCAAAAAATGCAGGACATGTATGGCAGAGTGCAGGGACTCGGATAGGGTGAGGGGCATGGAGGGAGAATAAAGATTGATTAAATGTTGTATGAAGTGAAAAAAATTACAATTAATAATAAAAAGTAAAAAAATCTTCTACTTCCATCCATTTACCTACAAAGTTCATGAAACCATCTTTCTTTCTTTCTTTTTTTTTTTTTTTTTTTTTTTTTTTTTTTTTTGGTCCTTTTGAGACAGCTGTAGCCCCAGCTGTGCTGGAACTCACTCTGTAGACCAGGCTTGCCTTGAACTCTGCCTCCCAAGTGCGAGGATTAAAGATGTGCGTCTTTCTTAACCGCTGCATAGAACTCCATTGTGTGTATGTACCACATTTTCTCTATCCACTCATTAGCTGAGGGACACTTAGGTTGGTTCCATCTCTTTGCTATTGTGAATAGAGCTGCAATAAACCTGGCTGTGCATGTATCTCCGCAGTAGGATGACTCTTGTAGGTATATACCTAGGAGTGGTATGACTGGGTCAGGTGGTAGGCTCATTTTCAGTCTTTTAAAGGTTCTCCACACTGCTTTCCATAGTTGTTTTATGAGTTTACATTCCCACCAGCATTGGCTGAGTCTTCGCATTCCCCACAACTTCTACAGCATTTAATATCACTTGTTGTCTCAATCCTAGCCAGTTTTATAGGAGTAAGATTATATCTTAAAGTGGTTTTAATTTGTATTTCCTTAATCATTAGCAATGTTCAACACTTTTTAAAATGTTTGTCAGCCTTCTGTATCTCCTGACTTGTGAAGTCTCTTTAGCTCTTTACTCCATCTTTTGAGTGAGTCATTTGTTTTCTTACTTCTTTGGTTTTGTGTAGTTTATATATCTAGAAGTTAATGCTCTGTCAGATGGATCAGTGGAGAAGGTTTCCTCCCACTCTGTGGGTTTTCTCTTCCCTTCCCTGATTGTTCCTTTATTGTACAGCAGCCGTTGAGTTTACTGAGGTCCTACTTGTCATCTTTCAACCATCTTTCCTGTGCAGCTGATGTCTGATTTGAGAAATGATGTTGTAAGTACACAAAACATCAATAAAAGTATTAAAAAAGAAAATCTTTTCCTATGCCTATGTCTTGTAAGTTGCTGCCAACATTTCCTTCTATCACAATCAGAGTTTTCTGGTTTCACATTGGAGCTGATTTTTGTACAGGGCGAGAGGTAGGGGTTTAATTGTATTCTTCTACAAGTGGTGATACAGTTTTGGCAACATCATTTGTTAAGATGCTGCATTTCCTCCCCTGAGTCTTCTTGGCACTTTTGTCAAACATGAGATGACTGAAATTGTATGTGCTCAAGTTTAGATCTTCAGTTTTTTTCCATTGGTGTACAGGCCTGTTTTTGTGCCAATACCAGGCTGTTTTTTATGATTATAGCCCTGTAGTATTGTTTGAAGTCTGGTGTAGAGATTTTCCTATGTTGCCCTTTTCACTTGGGGTTGCTTTGGCTATGTGGGGTCATTTGTTTTTCTATATGAACTTGAGGATTATTTTTTCTAAGCCTGTTGAAGAAACTCTTAGGGATTTTAATTGGGATGGCATTGAATCTGTACATTAATTTGAGTTGAATGGACATTTTTACTATATTAATTTTTCCGATCCATGATCTTGGGAGGTCCTTCCATCTTCTGATGTCTTCTTCAATCTCCTTCTTTAAGGATTTAAAATTTTGTTCTACAGATATTTGGTGTCTTTGGTTAGGTTTGTTCCTAGGTATTTTATTGTATTACTTGAGGCTATTGTGAGTGGGAAGGTCTCCTTTTATTCCTTCTTCAGTTCCTTGTCTGTGTAAAGAAAGGCTATTGATTTTTCTAAGTTAATTTTGTATCCTACCACTTTACTGAAACTCTTAATCATTTCTAGGAGTTTTCTGGTGGAGTTTTTAGTATTCCTTAGGTAAACTATCGTATCATGTGCAAAAGGGATAGCTTGACATCCTCTTTTGTAATTAATATTCTTTTAATTTCCTTTTCTTGCCTTATTGCCCAAGCAAGTGTTTCAAGCACTATATTGAAGAGGAGTAGCAACAGGGAGCAGCCTTGTCAAGTTCCTACCTTTAAGGGAAATGCTTCTAACTTTTCTCCATTTTGGATTATGTTAGCTGTGAATTTGCTGTATATGGCTTTGATTACATTGAGGAATGATCTCTGCAGTCCAATTCCTTCTAGGACTTTAAGCATGAAGGTGTGCTTGATTTTGTTGAAGGCTTTTTCTGCTTCAATTGAGATAATCATGTGTTTTTTTTTTGTCTTTCAGTCCATTTATGTGTTTTATAGTATTTATTGATTTTTCATATGTTGAACCATCCCTGAATCTCTGGTATGAATCCAACTTGGTCATGATGGATGATCTTTTATATGTGGATCTGTACATGGTTTGCAAGTATTTTGTTGAGAATTTTTGCATCTATTTCATTAATGAGATGGGCCTATAGTTCTCTTTTTTGGTTGTATCTTTGCCTGATTTTGGTATTAGAGTGATGCTGACTTCAAGGAAGGAATTTGGCAGATTTCTCTCTGCTTGTATCCTTCTGAACAATTTAATGTCTAATTTGATTATCATGTACATTTAACATTATGAAAATCACATATATATATATATATATATATATATCAAATCAGTGGGTAGAATATTAAATTTGTGGATAGAATATTAAATTTAAAGTCTCTGTTCATAAGACCATTAGACTCAGTAGTTATATTTGAGACATTAAATGTTCTTATGTAGCAGGATGTTATGTAATTATCAATTTTTCTCAAGTTTATGGCTATACAGAATGTTTTATGAGCATACAATTCTGATATCTGTAAAGCCCTTCACTGATTTGTCTGGAGTATAGATGTAAATTTATTACAAAAGTAAATTTTTTGGGAAAATATAATTAGGTTAACCATAAACCAAAATGTTAATAATATGACTTTTTAAATTCTTTATATATTTGTAGCAATTAAATTTTCTCAAAATGTTGATCAACTTTTATTGTTCTTTCAAAGTGTACCTATAAAGTCTCAATTTTAATGTTTTATCTTCATGTTAATTTTTTCAGCCTTTTGATTACTGACTAAAATGTGTCACAAAATCAAGCTGTGCCCTCCTTGAAGAGTTTCTTACTCCACTTCTCAAAGAGGATCCAAATAAGTTGATATTATTGGTGGGAACTGACTGACCCTCAGATGAACTGTTTTTGTTCTAAGATGAAGCCTTGCCCTCATAGAAAATTATTGTCATATGGGACATGATCTGTCCTTGGACATTTTGCTCTTCCTGGAATGCAAGATGACCACAGATTAAAGGCAGTGATTGACCTCTGTGCCATCCGTTTTCCTCAACTCTTTAATATGAATACCTTGAAAAGTAAGCAGAAGACTCGAAGAAAAGTAAAAAAAACCAATGAAGACACAGTTGCCTTGCTTTCATTCTAATGACAAGTTTATCTTTAAAAAAAAAAAGAAAGAAAATGGCAGTTCCTGTAAAGTTATGACTAAGATCCCTGACTACAATCCCTGACAGGCAGACACAGATGGAATAGACCACTGATAAGAAACTAAGATGGCAAACTTCCAGCTTCTTCTTCACCAGACAAATGCCCGTTTTTTGTTTGTTTGTTTGTTTGTTTGTTTGTTTTTATTTATTTATTTTCTATCCCACCTGAATGTGCCCAGGCTGAGGAGTCAAACCAAAATATTCCAAGGCTGGCCTGGACATGTCTCACCTTGGAGCTGTGGGCCTATCAATTCTCTCTTCGTTGTTTATGTTGACCAATTCAAACTTAGAGAAGGGGACTTGCTCTATGCCACCAAAAACATTTAAATGACCCAGGACATCCTATGGGGATTTGGATTTTGATTTCCAAATCCCCTTTCCATTTGTGGAGAGTCTTTCTCTGTGAGTGCTTCTCTCTCTCTCTCTCTCTCTCTCTCTCTCTCTCTCTCTCTCTCTCTCTCTCTCTCTCTCTCTCTGTCTTGGTCTTTCACTCTCTGCTTCTTCACTTTTAATAAAGTTTGTTACCCTTTGTTGCTTGGTGTGTCTGAGATTCTTCCCACCTCTAAATATTTAATTGGTGGAGAAAACACACTTGACCAAGATCTGTTATACAGTAAGACTTAAATCTTTAATAAATTCATCAATTTAAATTTGTAGTTAGGAAGAAATTAAAATGCCCCATGATCGTTAATAGATTTTGTGTATATTTCCAGTGTACTTTTTTTGTTTTTTAATAAAATGTAGCCATTTTATTAAGAAAGATATGTATCCAAATTTTACATTTCAAAATAATACAAAACACTAATAAAGATAAAAAGATATTGTCATAGACACAAAACATATTTTGTTTTAAAATGGCTACAGAAGTAAAAAATGACTTTTTAAACTTAAGTCAATCTTAGTTTAGAATTTCCAACAATAACAACTCATAAAAAGCATCAAACCACAGGATGCAGAATTACAGCAAACATTAACAACAATTATTAACAAAATTATTATTAATTTTTACATGTTTGAGCATGTTACCTACATGTATGTAAGTATGTGTGTAAGTGCACTATGATCATGCAATGCTGGAATAGGTAAGAATGTGTTGGATGCCCTGGAACTAGAGTTAAGATGGTTGTTAGCCACCAGGTAGGAGCTAGGAACCAAAACTGGGTCCTCTGAGTCATCTTTCCAGCCATGAAAGTATTTTTTGAAAGGGATTTTACACCAGGAGTGGTGGCATACACCTTTAATTCCAGCACTCAGGAGGCAGAGGCAGGTGGATCTATGTGAGTTCAAGGCTAGCCTGGTCTGAAGAGTGAGCTCCAGGCCAGCTGGAGCTAAAGGGAGACCCTGTCTCAAAAATACCAAAAATAAATAAATAAATTAATTAATAAATTAATTAAAATAAAAAATCAAAAAGGATTTTAAATGGTATTTTTTTACAAAGTATAATTAAAGGTTTCTTAAGATCCTATGGTCAGCTATCATTGAGAAATTAAATCATTATCTAGTCAGCTACAGACTTTAGACAAAAGAAACAGAGACAAGCAACAATACCCCAGGCACTTCGAGTTAATTTTAAAATTGGCTTTTGACATTTTTTTTATTCCAACAGGAATAAGAAGCACATGGAAAGAGATTGCAGACAGAAAATCAAGCTCAACTGATAGCCTTAGCAGGGAATAATACATTTCCCTGGGCAGATAGTTCTTCAGAGGAACTTCTGACTAAAAGGATTCCAAGGGACAATGCTTACCACAGCTATGGAAAACCAAAGCACAGGGAAATTATTACTCTCAGTGGAGTCCTTATGAGCAGAGCATTTTTTTCCTCTGCAAAGAGGGAAATTATTATCAAAGACAATGCCCCACCTTCAGAGTTGGGCATCCCCCACCTTCAGAGTTGGGCATCCATCATTGGGGCTGAAGGCCCCAATGATGGATGTCCTAAATGCTAAAGCTGCCCAAGGTTTCTGCACATATAAAGTGTTTCAGGTAATGCATGGCAGATAAAAATGTTAATTTTATTTTCATTATGGAGTTTTGTTCTTTGCCTTGATTGATAATCCAGAAACCTTTACAAATAAATGAGTAATAACCAGTGTAGATAGAAATGCCTAAGCGCCGGGCTGGAGAGATGGCCTAGCGGTTAAGAGTGCCAACCGCTCTTGCAGAGGACCTGGGTTCGATCCCCAGCACCCAAACGGCAGCCGAGAGTCGTCTGAAACTCCAATTCCAGGAGAACTCCAGTTCCAGGGGAGTCCGACACCCTCTTCTGACCTCCGCGGCGTTGCACGTCACGGGTGCACAGACTTGCATGCAGACAATACATTCNCTCCTATGGAGGAAAGCTGGGACAGATTGCAAGGCCCAAGGTGCCAACTTCAACAAAAGAATGGATTACTCTGCTTTCCATCCACCCCTCTCCCCTTCCTCTCCAAAGCCTAGGAGCTACTCATTAAAGAAAAAACTTGCCAGAGGCCAAAAGGATAGTCGTAAACTATCACAGACTGGACTTTATTCCATCAATATAGTCATACGTACAGGTCTTTCCAGCCAAATTTAAGACTTTGGGGGGGTACAATTAAAATCACCATCTATGTTAGAGGGGACCCAAATAATACCTGTATGTCTTGGGGGGAGGAAAATGTTACTTTTAGAAGGAAAAATTTTACTTTCATATCTATGTCCTGGTGGGAGGAAAAACAAACAACTTGCTTTCACGTATATCTTGGGGGGAGGAAAAGTGTTGCTTTTTGAACGAAAAATGTCACTTAAATGTCTATGCCTTCGGGAGAAGAAAAATGTTGTCTTTGTATATGTGTTATTGGCAAAGCCCTATTACCTGTCTCCAACCCAAGTCCCTCTAGGAGCTGTGCCTGAACCTCAGGCCACCTAAATACTCCCTTTTGTTAGGACCAGTCTCCACCTTAGGAGGTTGGCTTCCTAGTTCGTTAAAAGCCAAATTAATACTCTCACTAGAGTTACAGCCCAGAGTATCCTGGTCCAATATCAAGCCATCCTTGAGAGTTCTTTGGAGGAAGATGACATCACTGCCCCATTTTAATAAAAATGAAGGGGGAGTTGTAGGAATGAGGCCTTGTCTGGCTATAGTAAGACCCACATTCCACAGTCCCGACAACTCATTTAAGGAGCTGGGATGGGCAGGGTTTCTGTTCCTGGAATGAGGCCCCATATCCTGAAGGCTCCCTTCCTGATGTACTGGACAGATGACACAAGTGTCATAGCTGGGAGTTCTACTGCTCTGGTAGGAGCCGCATTGGCTTGTGCTTCCCATAGAATCCCTAAAGAAAAAATAATAACATTATATGACAACAGTGCCTTTCCTTTAATAAAAAGAAAAGGCAGAGCACGTAGGAAGTCAGCTGGCAACCCCCAGCTCTCAGACTGGAGTCCTCCTAATTTCCTACTTGCTTTTGAAATCTTCCTGGCTACACTGTCTTTGATGCATTGGGTAAAACATTGTCACATTCCTGTAGTGATCTGGAATATATGGCATAAAATCCTGTATGCCCCAATCCCCAGTTGCAACTCAAGGTCCAGTTGTAAAAGTAAAGTTGAGTTATTCCTCCATGGAATTTCTCCTGACCTTGTCCTTGAGTTTGTCCTTTCCTTGTTCTTTCATTTCCCCCTCTCTTGGGGCTTTCCAATATCTTCCCCCTTCCTCTCCCTCTCCCTTCCAGGGTTAAGACCTGGGTCCCTGACTGGCTGGCCAGGGTGAGCCCAGGGAACCCGCAGTCCTGGGAATCTGTGGGCTCTGGTCAAAGGGAGGAAGAACATCGAAAGGCTACAGTGGGGCAAGGCACATTCATCCTCTTTCTGCCCAAGATCTCTAGATTACACTCTTAGTCAAAGTGCACCCAATGCCTTCTGGTTCTGAACAAGCAGACTAGCAATTCTAGAGACTCAGTTGTTAGAACTTCCACAGGTTATCCCTGCTTCTGTATTTCCCCTATACCCTCCTGATCTGCTTACCACAGACCTGCCTACTACCCAGACCAGTCTACTACACTGCAAGAACCAGAATTACACACTAACTACCTGTATTAGTCACTTTTCTGTTGCTGTGATAAAACACCATGACCAAGGGAACTTATCAAAGGAAGAGTTTATTTGAGCTTACAATTGACAGTTCCAGGGAATCAGAGTCCACTGTGGTGGGAGGCCTGGTAACCAGGGCTGGAGCAGCAAGCCAAGTTTCACATCTTGCATTGAGCATAGGAAGTCAAGAGAGAGAGACTGGAGACTGCAAGGCTTGTTAAACTCACTAAACCTGCCCCCAGTGACGTACTTCCTCCAGCACGGTCACACCTTCTAAGACCTCCAAGAACAGTGCCACCAACTGGAGACTAAATGTCTGAATGCTTAAAGCCTATGGGGGACACTCATTCAAACCACCACATTCCACTCCCTGGCCCCCATAGACTCCTGAAAATATAAAATGGAAAATGCATTAAGTCCAACCTTAAAAGTCCCCATAGTCTTTACCAGTTTCAATGCCATTCAAAAGTCTACAGTCCAAAATCTCTTCTGAGACACAGGCCAATCATATAGTTAAGCTGTAAGGTCCTGTAAAATCAAAAGGCAAATTACATACTCCCAACATACACTGGAAGTGAATACACATTCCCATTCCAAAAGGGAGGAATAGAGGCATAGTGAAGAAATACTGAACCAAAACAAGACTGAAAAACAGCAGGGCAAACACCAAGTCTAGTAGCTCCATGTGCAACTTCTGGGACTTGACTTCCAAAGGGCTTAGATGGCTCAGCTCTTCCAGCTTTGCTTGCAACACACATCTCTTTCTTAGGCCGGTACCACTCCCTGTATGCAGCTGTCCTTGGCAAATATCTCACAGGTCTGGCTTCTCCAATGTCTTCTTGGGGTATCCACTGCCAACCAGACTTCACATTCACCTCTTCACGAAATGGCCCATCAGGGCTTTCTTTATGCAGTGACACCCCTGCTGCACTCTTGTCTGGCCTCAGCTGCTCTCTGAAACCATGGAGGAAGAACTGAAGACCACTTCACTCTAGCAAACTTCATGCCTCTAAAGCCAGCACCACGTGAATTAAACTGCCAAGTTGGGCTGCAAGTTTGGGATGTACCCTGACCTATTTCAACCACATTTGCAACTTTTCTTTGCCCTGAACTTGCTGGTGCAGAGAACCCTTTCAGTATTTTCCTTTCAAAATTTGGAGGATTAGCTGGGTGTCATCTTGCCCTGAAGGTACTATTTCTGTTGTTTACTTGTAAATCTCGAGGCCCCTCCTTAATCATTTTAATCTCATTTCCATTGTTTACTTGTAAATAGCTAGGCCTCTCCTTAATTACTTTAATCTCCTTATCAAAAGGAATCTCTCCTTCACATGCCTTGGCCCCACCTTTAATCTTCCTAGTGTGGTTTTCAGATCCAAACTGTACATTCTGCATTTCTTTCTGCCCCATATGCTCTTCTTCACTGTAGATCTGTACAATATTCACCATTAATAGCCACGCCACCATTTTTACATTAGGCTGTCTTGAAATATCCTCCGCCAAAGATATTCGTCCATTGCTTTTCAACTTAGCATCAGGTAACATTTGGGCTGTGGGCAAACTGCTGCCAGACTCTTTATCAAAATATCCCAGTTGCTGCCTAAGTCTTTATTTTCCTCTGGAACTACATTTTTTGCAGGAATGCTTTCTTCCAGGCTTCTACTAGAATGGCCCCTTAAGCTCTGCTTACAGTAGTCAACAGCTTTTCTAGCCCAAAATTTCCACAGTCTTCCACATATCTCCAAACATCCACATGGTCAGGTTCTTCACAGCCAACAGCCCACTCTCTGGTACCAAATAACTGTATTAGTCACTTTTCTGTTGCTGTGATAAAACACCATGACCAAGGGAACTTATCAAAGGAAGAGTTTATTTGAGCTTATGATTGATGGTTCCAGGGAATCAGAGTCCACTGTGATGGGAGGCATGGTGGCAGGGGCTGGAGCAGCAAGCCAAGGTTCACAATGAGCACAGGAAGTCGAGAGAGAGAAAGACTGGAGACCACAGGGCTTGTTAAACTCACTAAGCCTACCCCCAATGATGTACATCCTCCAGCAAGGTCACACCTTCTAAGACCTCCAAGAGCAGTGCCATCAACTGGAGACAAAATGTCTGAGTGCTTAAAGCTTATGGGGGGACACTCATTCAATCCACTACATATACATATGAATATATTACATAAAATATATTTAAATTAGTATTTTATGTATGCATATTATGTATATATAATATATATTTAAAATGATCAATATAAAACCAGGTTTCCTTACCCAAAATTTCCCAGGCTGGGACATTATCAATATAGAAAATAACTAAAGGAATACTACACCCAGAAGATGGACAAAGATAAATTAAGTCATGTGAGCCCAAGAAAGAACAAATCTAGGTAAAAGAGAAGTCAAAGATAGGGGAAATAAGGAAAGAATCAACAACAATTCAGTAAGCCATGAAAACTCCTGATGAGCATTGTACAAAGTAAATAATTCAGATCATTCAAAGCAACCAAAGATCTATCAAACGACAGGAAATATGAGATACTTTTCAGTTACCACCAAGTATGTCATATATCTGGCCATAAAACACATCTAAATAAACTGAAAATCAAGATACAGAAGTTGTCAGAAAATGGTGCTGGCAAAACTGTATCACCATTAGCAGAAGAACGAAATTAAACCTCTACCTCTCATGCTATACAAAAATCAACTCTAAGTGGATCAAAGATCTCATTTTGAAACCTGAAACCCTGAAGGTGATAGAAGAAAAAGTTGGCAACAACCTACAAGACATAGGTGTAGGAGAAGACTTTCCAAGTCAGACATCAGCTGCATAGGAAATAAGGTTAAAAGTCGACAAATGTGATCTCATCAAACTCAAAAGCTTCTGTACAGAGGAAGAAACAATAAATGAAGTGAAGAGAAAACCCACAGAGTGGGAGGAAACATTCACCAGTGATACATCTGACAGAGCATTAACTTCCAGAATATACAGACTACTCAGAAAACAAAGAAGTAAGAAAACAAATGACCTACTCAAAAGAAGGAGTAAAGAGTTTAACAGAGATTTCACCAGTGAGGAATTAAAAGTGGCTGAGAAACATTGTAAAAAGTGTTCAACATCATTAATAACTAAGGAAATACAAATTAAAACTACTCTCAGATCTCATCTCACTCCAATAGGACTAGCAAGATCAAGAAAACAAAAGACACCAAATGCTGCCCAAGTTCTGAGAAGATGGAGACAGGAGGATCCCTGGGTTATGCTGCCCAGACTGTCTAATCAATTGGTGAGCTCCAAGTTTAGTAACAGACTCTGTCTTAAAGATAGCATGGAGAACACTTGAAGGAACACTGGCCATTGACTTCTGGCCTACACACATGCATGTTCACCAATACCCATACACGCACATGTACATGAACACATATATACAGACAAACCACACTCTAAGAAAAACGCATGGTAAAAAGCTATATTACTGAAAGAATATGGCACTGGTATAAAATTATACAAGGTCAACTGAACAAAATGCAGAGCTGAAAAGTAAACCACTTATATTCAGGAAAGTAAGTTTTGAGAAAGGCACTAAGTACACTCAGTAGGGAAAGGATAGTATCATCAATAAATATTACATGCAAAATTAGATTAATATATACAATAAGAAAGTAGTGTATGGCCATATCACTTTGAATATGCTTGATTTCCTTACAATAGGGAAATTTGAACTCTGTCTTACAGGCTGTAATTATTAACTCGAAATAAATTAAAAGTTGTAATGAAACTGCTGAGAAAAACACAAGGAACTACTTTAGGACACTACAATGGGCAAGAAATGTATTAAAAGACTCCAAAAGTATATGAATTAAAAGTGAAAATTAACCAATTTTCACATGAAACTAAAAGAAGGGGGGGAACCTATGTGGCAAAGGAAACAATCTCCACTGTGATGTGACAGTCTGTAGCACAGGATAATAGCAAGATATACATCTGAGAGAAGACTAATGTCCAGCTTATATAAGGAACCCAATATGAGAACAACAAATAAATGATTCATGAATAGATATTTTACATTTTTAATATTTTAACTGAGTTTGTGCATTTCATATATTTCTTATTTAAATTTAGCCCTCCCATCCCCAATCCCTACTCCTATATCCCCCCAGCAGATTTCAGATATTCTGTCATATATGTTAAATCTTATCTGGCCATGCATTTCTATATAGGTATCCCTTGGTGCAAGTTCATCCACAGCAGTCTAGTCCTCCAATTTACAATCACTTCATTAAAAAAAGATCTGTTCTCCCTCACCCCATAGTAATCATTTGCCAATAGTTTCTTGGTTTGGGTTGGAGCATGTGGCCAATTTCCCTTGCTCCATGCTGAGTTTTTGTCAGATTATATAAGCATGGGTCTTATGGATGCTGTCAGCATTGCTGCAAGTTCATATGAACAATTTTCCAGGGGCCTGAAAGACTATTTCTTTATGCTCATGCACCAACCCCAGCTCTTGCAATCTCTCCATCCCATCTTCTGTAATGGTCCCTGAGCCATGGCTGGGTGAGGATTAATATAGGATTTTCCTGAAGCCTGAGCACTTCTAATCTCCCATACTCCGTCCTCATTCTAGTCTCAAACATAAGCACTTTTGCTCTTTCTGCACTAGCTCTCTGCACTACTCTCTTAGTCCAGACGTGGCCACTGCATCCTGATCTCTTATACTCAGAGGAGCTCAATTTTCCAGCCTAGCTTGTTAGACCCTCCACATGCTGTGCCCACCCCCACCAGGGTTTGAAATCCCAAGACCAGCCTCTCCTCTGTTAAGTCAGTGACCCTGTCCACTGTGTCTTGATTTCCCTGCAGCATGACCCACTCCAATCTCTCCTGCCCCACACCCTGCCCCACTTCAAAATTGACATTATTTAAAAGAAGAGTCACAGTTACTGCATAGAAATCCTCAATATTACTAGTCATCAGAGAACTGCAAATCACAATTGCAAACAAATGTTACATCATTCAATGAAGATTGGTTTATATGGAACTGATAATAGAACAAAGAACCCTTACACATATTTAAGAACCACCATTAGAGGAGGATGGAATCTGAATATATATCCAAAGAAAATGAAATCTGCAAGAGATAACCATTCTCCCATGTTCATTGGGGTAATCACTATTTACGATAGTCCCAAAGTGGAAAGAATCCAAGTGGTCATCAATTGGTGAATAAAGAAACTGTAGCACATACACACAATAGAATGCTATTCAGTCAAATATTCATGAAATGCTGTCATTTGCAACATGTATGAAATGTGTAACATTCCCATCCTACTTGTGCACTGGAGAATTGAGATAGGCTGCCAAGATGACAAGGAAAAGGTCCAGAGTTCATGTAAGAAAGAAGGTTTATTGGATTTTACTAGTAGGGAGGATAACAAGAGAAATGAATGTGCTATCAGATACTGTCCACTGGAAACATGTAGGGAACACCAGTGATGTTCTTTAATCAAAGATTCACTGATGAACCCGTAGCACTTTCTCCTCAAACTGTGCATTGTTTATCACAGGGAGAGTACTTTCATAGGCTTAATATTTGTATTTAAATGATGTCATAATTAGCTGGCTCTGTACCATTTCTCTAAGGAGCAGCTGACAGTATGTGTGCATGAAAGTAGACTTCATTTGCACGTAATCCTAGTTTTGTAGTTCCCAGGGAGTTCACTTTTTCTGAGCATTCCACTTTGTCTTTCTTGGCTTGGCTAGAGCCTTAGAAACAACAGTTATTTCAGAGATGTGGAAATGGAAGACTGACTTTTCTCTGAGGATCTTACAGAATTAGAGCTCAGCATATTAAATGCAATAAGCTGGAAGTAGAAAGGAAAATTCCACATGATTTCACTTTTCTATGGAATCTTAAAAACTTCATCTTATAGAAGATGAAAGTAAAATGGAGGTTCCAGATGTTGGACAAAAAAGGAAGAAGGGCGTAAAGGGAAAGAAAGTTGAACCAATGCACACTTAGCGCAATTAGCTAAGGATAAATACTGCTGTATTATCACATGGTAAGATGATTGTAGCTAATAGTGATGCAATGTATGTTTCAATATCTGGTTAATAGGATTTTGAGTATCCATTATAAATAACATTTAATTCTTTAAGGAGAGAGATGAATTTTACTGTATTATGCAATGTACACATGTATTGAAACACTGCATATTATATTTATATAATATTATATTAATATGTACAAGTGTAGGCTATTATGTATCATTAAAATAAGTTTACTATATGGTGGCTGAGAACCGTCTCTAACTCCAATTTCAGGAGAACTCCAGCTCCAGGGGAATCCGAAACCCTCTTCTGACCTCCATGGCATTGCACGACACGGGTGCACAGACCTACATGCAGACAGTACATTAGTACACATACAAAAATAATAAAAAATAATAAGTTTAATTGAAAAGTTAAATATATCCTGCGTGTTTTATCTGTTCAATCTAAGCATCAAGAAAAACACGAACAAGAGAGAGAACCAGAGAACTTTTATGCAATATCTTCTGTACATCTATCAAAGCTCGGGAGAAAAAAAATTGTTATAACTAATTGCATCCATGTTAGTAAACACAAGTGACAAGCCTATATGTCTAACATCACGGAGCTCTAATCAGTTATCTCAGTCCCCTTTAGAGGATGATGCCAGTGTATAAACAATGCCCCATTTCCTCAGGGTGAGAGTAAAGAACAAATATGGATCCTGAGTTTCCATTCCTCCACTCAGTGTTGAGAGTCCTTCCTCTGCAGTGTATTTATGGAATAGGCTTTTGGAAATTTAGGAGTTCCGTCACTGCTTCGGGATGCAGTCACATCGCTTCTGTTTTTAAGTCACAGAGGATACTAAGAATTAGTAAGAAATGTTCCTTGTCCTCCACATAATGGCAGTGCCTACTTTAATGAGGTTTACTCTTTCACCAGGTGTCAACCTGACCTGAATCTAGACTTTCATAGTACCTGATAGTAATCTGCCTGAATACATCCCCCACCCCACCTGAGCAATAACAAGTCTTAACATGAAATCAGTATGGATAATATGAAATCCCAAATGGATAAAAAAAAAAAATTAACCAGTGCAAACAGTGAGATGATACCAGTTTTAGAATGAATTTGACAAAGATTTTCACCAGGCATCATAAAAATGTCTCAGTGGGACATTGTTCTCATCCCAGAAATAAAAGAAAACGTGGAGTGTTTCAGCCAAGAATCAGAAATCCTTAGCAAAAACTGAGGAACAAAATGAAATTTATGAATTAAGCAACACAATAAATTTGTATTCATAATGGACCCAGAAGAATGGAAAAAGTATAGAGTGACCTTGAGAAAAGAACAATAAAAATTTGTGTGAAAGACAAGGAAAGTGTAAAAACACTAATGGAAAACAAAGGAACAAAAATTTAAGAATAATATCATAACCATCTAACATTCATACCAGCAGAGTTTCAGAAGGAGAGGAAAGAGGTGGAAGGGCAGGGAAAAGCAAAAGAAAATGGTTTTTGAACCTCTCAAATTTGGCAAACAACAGAAACACAGTGACTAGAGAAGTTCCAAACAGAATAAACCTCAAGCAATCTATCTATCACATTCGCATTCAAAGTTGTGAAAAAGAAAAGCAAAGGGAAAACTTTGACAACAAAAGAGATATGAGTTATTACCTATAAGAGACAAATATGATCTATAGCACATGTCTTTTCAGATAAGAAAACATCATTTCTCAAGTGTTGAAAGGACACTAATGGCATTTCAAAATCCTGCACATAGCAAAAATATGCCTCAGCAGTAAAAACGAATGGCCATTTTGTGGAAAGAAAAGAAAACCAAGAGGATAATTTTTGGTTTTCTCTCTCTCTCTCTCTCTCTCTCTCTCTCTCTCTCTCTCTCTCTCTCTCTCTCTCTTTGAGACAAGGTCTTCCTGTAGCTCCAGCTGTCCTGGAACTCACTATGTAGACTAGGCTAGGCTTGAACTCACAGAGATCGGCCTGCCTCTGCCTCCCTAGTGCTATGATCAAAGAGGAATTTTAACAATATTAACGAATTTAATAACTAAAGGAAGTCCATTAAATACAAGAAAAATAATAAAAGAGGAAAATTTTGAGTGTCAGCATGGAAAAAACATTAAGAACAAAAATATAAATGAACACAGATGACTGCTTTTCCTATTAAGTTTTATAAATTATGAGTTGTGGTAGAATCAAAAGTTCCAACAATATCTATTACAGACTCCTAGTATTAAATATTTAGAGCAAGTATACTATAAATTGAAGAAGGTAAAGCATCACAAAGTAAAGCTTGTTTTGTAATATTCTATTGAACCTATAAAATCATTGATTAGTAATGTATTAACACAAATTGTTTATTAATATAACATCAAGACAACCATGAAAAAACCTGATATAAACAGGAAAATTTAAAAATCTAAATCAAAATGGAATTAAAATGTTCAAGTAAGGGTTTGGAGAGAGTTACTCAGTAGTTAAGAACACTGGTTGTTCTCACTGAGGATACAGATTTGTTCTCAGCACCTATAGGGTCACTCAGAATAAAGTGTAACTACATTTCAAGGGGATCCAATGCCTTCTTCTGACTCCCGTGAGCACCAGACACACAAGTAGTACACATTCAGACATGCAAGCATTAAAATGCATGCATAAATTAAAAATGATGTTTAAATAACCCACAGAAAAGCATGAATTCTAATGAAAATTAAATAGAAAATAAAACCTAATAAACTTTATGACTAACATATCAGTAATTGTATGAAATGTAAGTAGTGTTGATATAATAATTAAAGACAAATTAACAGAGAAGATAAATTATGCACTCTTTATAAGTAACTCACTTCACAATCAATGACAGGTATGGTGGAAATAAGAATACACTTAAAATATATAATAAAATCATGAATTAAAAACATCAGGAATGGCAGCATGCATAAAAAATAAAATTGTATGTATTGGACAATAATGCATGCATCAAGCCACCAAGAAGTATAGATGTCTTAAATGGGCAGCTGCTAAAAAGCCTTTAGTCCTAGCACTTGAGAGGCAGAGGCAGGCAGATCTTTGTGAGTTCAAGGCCAGCCTGGTCTACAAAGTGAGTTCCAGGACAACTGGGGCTACAGGGAGACCCTGTCTCGAAAAGACCAAAAAAAAAAAAAAAATACAAAGTAAGTCGTTTGTCTTCTTACTTCTTTGTTTTTTGAGTAGTTTATATATTCTGGATGTTAATGCTCTGTTTGATGTATCACTGGTGAAGATTTCCTCCTACTCTGTGGATTTTCTCTTCACTTCCTTGATTGTTTCTTTAGCTGTACAGGAGCTTTTGAGTTTGACGTCGTCTCATTTGTCAATTGTTGACCTTATTTCCTGTGCAGCTGCTGTCTGATTTAGAAAGTCTTTTTCTACACCTATGTCTTACAGGTTTTTGCCAACTTTTTCTTCTATCACCTTCAGGGTTTCAGGTTTCACGATGAGAACTTTGATCTGCTTGGAGTTGATTTTTGTACAGCATGAGAGATAGGGGTTTAATTTTGTTCTTCTACAAATGGTGATCCAGTTTTGTCAGCACCATTTGCTGAAGATGCTATCGTTCCTCCATTGCGATTTTTATTGCCCCTTTGTCAAATATGAGGTGGCTAAAGTTGTATGAACTCAAGTTTGGACCTTCAATTTTGTTCCATTGGTCAATGGGTCTGTTTTTGTGCCAGTACCAGGTTGTCTTTATGACTATAGCCCTGTAATATAGCTTGAAGTCTGGTAAAGCAATCCCCCCTGTATTGCACTTTTCAGTCAGGGTTGCTTTAGCAATTAGGGTCTTTTGTTTTTCCATATGAATTTAAGGAATTCATTTTTTTTTCTAAGCCTGTGAAGAAACTCATGGAAATTTATATTAGGATTTCATTGAATCTGTATATCAATTTCGGTAAAGTGATGAACAGAGACTTCACCAATGACGAAGTAAAGATGGCTGAGAAATAACGGGTCTCCCTGAGTCAAGCAAGACTCCACCATCAGCACCAGCTACACTTCACCTGCCTGGAAATACTGTGCAGCAGAGGCAGCCATGTGCCTGTATATCCCAAATCTAATTGGCTGTTGGCTCTCTCCTTGGAGGAATAACCCATGGCTGATGCCACAAGCCTACATCCTCTACAGGTTAGGAGATGTCATAAGCCACAGTAAGACCCTGTTATATTTATCAGGGGGTAAAAATGTAATTCATGAATTAACATATCATCCAAACATATGTGTCTATGCCAAAGTAACCTACCATAACTATTAGTGCTGCTTAAATACCTATATATCTAATTGCTTGTGCTTCATTAGTAGGATCGAAAGGTTACTCCTGTCAGCCCATGAAAGGAAACAGCCAGAATTGACCAGAATCCAAGTCAACAGCTCCAGAGAGAGAGGACAGTTTTACTTCTCATCCACCTGTGCCCCTTTTCTAAGCCTAGGGAACAATCTGCGGAAGAGGGGGCGTGGTAGAATGTAAAGGCTGCGATTGGGGTGAACGGTGAAACTACAGTGATGTAGTCTGGACACTCATTTGATCAACTTGATTGAACAAACAACCTGTCAACCTCCACTGAATGGTGGGACTGTGGGGGTTTGGGCACAACAGTCTATAGATTGGTTTTGCACGAAGGATGCTTATACTCATGGATTATCACTTATAGCTAAAAAATGAAAAAAAAAAACCTGAAAGATGCAGGACAGTTATGGCAGAATACATGATCTGGGATGGGGTGGGGGTGGGGGGGAAGGGAAAGGGAAATATGCCTGATCTGAATTGGAAAATGATGTATAAAATGCACAAACCATCAATAAAAATTAAATTAAAAAAAAAAAAGGTGTTCAACATCGTTAATAATTAAGGAAATGCAAATTAAAACCACTCTAAGATGTCATCTCACTCTGATAAGACTGGCTAAGATCAAGAAAACAGAAGATACCATACCAAATGGTGGAGAGGTTGTGGGGAAACGGAACACTCATCCACTGCTGGTGGGAATGTAAGCTTGTACAACCACTATGGAAAGCACTGTGGAGAACTCCTAAAAGACTCAAACTGAGCCTAGCACCTGACCCAGTCCTACTGCTTCTGGCTTATACCCACTAAATACTCACAAGACTCATCCTACTGCAAAGATACATGCACATCTACATTTATTGCAGCTCTTTTCACAATAGAAAAGAGTTGGAACCAACCCAAAGTCCCCTCAACTAAGACTGAATTAAAAAATCTGGTATATCTACACAACGGAATTCTATGCAGTGGTAAAGAAAGATGACCTCATGAGATTTGCAGGTAAATGGATGCAACTAGAAGCCATTATGCTAAGTGAAATAACACAGTCCCTCCACTACCCCCCCAAAATAAAACCAAATGGGGAATGGTTTCCCTCATTTGTGGATGCTAACACCAAATTCCCCAATTGAAAGAAAAGCTGAGCAATGTTATTGTTATATCTCTATCTGAAAGCAACTGTGATGTTATAACATGAATATCTTTTTTATTTTATTTTATTTTTTTTAATTTTTTTTTTATGTGTATAAATGTACTGTCTGTATGCAAGTTTGTGCACCCGTGTCGTGCAATGCCACGGAGGTCAGAAGAGGGTCTCGGATTCCCCTGGAACTGGAGTTCTCCTGGAATTGGCGTTTCAGACGGTTCTCGGCCGCCATGTGGGTGCTTGGGATCGAACCCGGGTCCTCTGTAAGAGCGGTCGGCGCTCTTAACCGCTAGGCCATCTCTCCAGCCCCAACATGAGTATCTTAATAAGACCTAGAATTAACTTATCACCGACTTTCAGGCATGGTAATTAATGTACATTGGAGGATGGTATATATTCATATTTTAGAGTAATATAATATTAAAATACAAATCTGAACCCCTGAACATAATAAAAAGAAAGGATGTGTGGATGAAATTGATCAATGATTACTAAGTTGGTTACATACAGCATGATGCTTTGGTGTACGATTTTACAGTAGGATCAATATAGATGTGATATTGCATGCATTTCAAAAGCTTCTAAGAAAGAAATGTGTAATTTTGTTCAGAACTGTGGAATTTTTAACCACTAAGAAATATACATGTTTAATGACCTAGAGATGTTCAGCAGTTTTAAGTTTTAAACAATGTGTATAAAGCATGAAACATCATGTGAACCTATAAATATGTACAACTTTATAGTTGTATATGTCAGCCAAAATAAATTAAATTAAAAATTTCATTGTAGTAAAAATATACAAAAACAAAACAGATAGAACTGACAAGAAAGAGACAATCCAGCACATGTATCAGGGGACTGCAGCATCCTTTTGAACAATTACACATGCAACAGTAGAAATCTCACAAAGCTAGAAAATTCTTGAATAATATCAAATTACAAGATCTAATTGAAACTCATAGAACATTTCATCACACAAGAGCAGAGTACATGTATTTCAGCACCCATGGAAAGAAAATAAACCTAGGTGGAATGCATTTGATATCATAAAGGAAACTTCAAGTTTTCAAAAAGAGTACCCAGTGTAGTGGCTCACATCTACAACCCCAGGACATTGCAAGCAAAAGCAACAAGATCTCTCTACCCATTCAAGGCTAGCCTGGTATACATTTCCAGTTCCAGGCCAGCAAATGTAAAATAGTAAGAAAATTTTTGTCTTCATCTGGTTTCTCTTTCTGTGATAAAAACACTGACCAGAAACAACTTGAGGAGGAAATTATTTATTTTATCATCTCACTCCCAAGTCATAGTTCATCAATAAAGGAAGCCAAGGCAGAACTAAAGGCAGGAACCTGAAGCATAGACCATGGAGGAATGCTGCTTCAGTAAGCTCCCCTGGCCTGACTTCAGCCTGCTTTCTTAAAAAAAAATAGTGTTCTATAACTGCTCAAAGTCAGAGAATTAACTGCTTGTGAGATGCTTAACTCTAAATGACACATCTTCAATGTATGGAATCAATATAACTTGCAGCTCTTACCAAACATAACTATATATATATACATATCCTGCATCTTTTTCTGAGACTTTCCAGAGGGTTTTTTTTTCAGTTCTTTTGTTGTTGCTCTCTCCAACTTGTACTGCTACAGTGTTTTATATATATTATATATATTATATATATATCATATCTTCTATGTTATATATATATATATATCACTGTAGCAGTACAAGTTGGAGAGAGCAACAACAAAAGAACTGAAAAAAAAAAAACCTCTGGAAAGTCTCAGAAAAAGATGCAGGATATGTATGGCAGAGTTCAGGGACTCAGGTGGGATGGGGGGCAAAAAAAGGGAAGCAACTCTAGATTTGATTGAGAAATGATGTATGACCTATGGAAAAAGTTTAATAACAATAAAAAAATGACTGGCTTTGCAAGATATACCCACTGGTGCAATAGTGGTACATGTATTGGGAGAAATCAATCACTTTCTGATTGGACTTAAAGCCCATAATTGGAACCCCTACCTGGCATTGATATCAGGCATAAGACCTGTGGCTAGAAAATTCAGGTGACATAGAGGAGAACCTACTACTCTTATCATGCTAAACAAGGATACTATTAATCCATTTCTTAATGATTTATTGTTATAACCATAGAATAATGCATTTCTCAACTCTGACCAGAAAAACTTCTTCATGAAATAGATGATGATTAACATAAGACCCTAAACTGTTAGTCAAGCAGAAAATAAGTGGCCCTTGACTTGTGGCCACTAAATGGTATAACATTATCACATTCTCTCCTCCCAAGGATCAGGAGCTTTGCAGAGTAGGGCACAGAAATACTGTAATAGCTAGAGGTGGTGAATAAATACAAGAGAAAAACCACATTGTTGTTGTTTTCCAGATACAACAGAGCAATTACACATATGAACAAACAGCATTCTGAAAATGTTGATTGTGTCAATAGAGATGTTGAATGAACCAACACTTTATTATTTTTTTTAATTTTTTAAATTAATTTTATTTATTTATGTATGTGTATGAATGTACTGCCTGCATGCAAGTTTGTGCACCCATGTCGTGCAATGCCACGGAGGTCAGAAGAGGGTGTAGGACTCCCCTGGAACTGGAGTTCTCCTGGAATTGGACCAACACTTTTATTAAGAAAAGCAACACGCCTTTAATCCCAGCACTTGGGAGGCAGAAGCAGGTGGATTTCTGTGAGTTCAAGGCGAGCCTGATCTACAGAGCAAGCTACAGTTCAGCTGGGACTAAAAGGGTACACCCTGTCTCAAAAATACAAAACTAACTAACTAACTAACTAAATAACTAAATAAATAAATAAATAAATAAATAAATAAATAAATAAATAAATAAATATGAAAATCATAGGAAGAAAGCAGGCTGAGCCTGCTCTGGGTTTGTGTGTGACATATGGAGTGACAGCTTTTAGAACTTGCTTCCCCTTCAGTTAATCCATGCTATAAACCAATATTTTTTTTACCTGAGATAGTCCATTCTGAGTATAAGTGCTAAGACTGAATGATTTTCTATCTCATCTAAGAGTAAATAACTGCCACCAACCAGCATAACAGTGATTTCCCATGGCCATGCTTACAGTTAAAACCATTAGAACATGGTGAATTTAAGCAAATAAAATTAAAATGCTTTGTGAATTTGTTGTTACTCAATATATTCTGACATTGTGGAAAGACAAAAATGCCCACCAATTATTCTGAAACCACTCACTTATGATATCAAGACTTAATGAAAGAATATACAATGGAATAAAGTATCATAAATATGCCTTACTATTTCTACTTAGCTATACTGATAGAAACTATGAAAGTTAGTAAATTTTTTTTACTGGATACATATATAGTTTATTAAAAGAATTTTAAATAGATTGGGACTTCCATCCCTGGTGAATAAATGACATAGGTAATTTAGGAGGAAGATGTGGCTGGAAATATGAGTTTGCCAAATCTCATGATAGTCGAAGAGAGGGAAGGCCTTCTACCATACCCTTATATCCTCTAGAAACTTACACATACTGCATTAAAATTTATGTGCCTATTTCTATACACTTGGTATGACTAATGACCACAAGTATGAAGAATACTTGGAAGAAAGTGATCATCGTGTTTCTCATCCTTACCACAAAGCCTGTGCATGAAGGGGAAATGTTATATCTTCTCCCCACTTCTGCCAGGCCATCACCAGCATGAGCCCTCCCTGTGACTTTTCCTGAAGACATCCAACTACAAACCTGAGCTTGAATTCATTATTTTCAAGTTTGATTTAAAAGCTTCCCTCTTTAACTCTGACACACTATGCTATGGTTTAAATATTTCAGCATAGGCTCTTTCTAAGACTGAGGAAAAAGCCATACATCAAATGTGTCTAATGTTTAATTCATGAGAAAAGCTCCCCAACCAAACTCAGAAACTTACAAGAACATGTTTGGAAATTCTTCAGAGGTCTTTTATCTGTAAATCAGAATAGAAGTTTTCTTTTTAAAAATATGTAATAATTCTTTAACACAGAAATAATTCTAGTTAGCTAGCCCTTTGATTTCCACCTGAAACAGATAGATAGCAATTGCTACATGTATGCAATGTACCCCAATCTCAACGCTATATTTAAATTTGCTTCTGTCTTGTACAAAGAATTAAGATATAATTCATGTGAGTGAACAACTTTACTGGAAAATGAGGGGAAATGGTTTCACAACTGCGTTGTACACTGAAGAGGCTAACTCTTGATTGACAAATCGGTAAGCAAATATTCACACTTCAGCATGCAAACACAATGGCTTCACACAGGCTTTTATTAAAAGAAACAAATTGTATAAGGAAGGATAAAGACATTAGTTTATAAAAGTTCCTTACTTTTCTTGCCCCAGACCCACACTAATGAGTAACAAGAATTTGTCACTTAATGATAACTAAATGTATCAGAAATACTGAAAGCATAGACTGAGGTGATTCAGGAGGATTCCAAAGTCCTGGTAATGTCAACAACATGCAGGTATAAATGGTGGCATTTGTAGAAATGAAATCAAGTAACTGTTATGGGTGGTGATGATTAAATTTCCTATGATAAAATCTTGGATAAGTCACTTAAACTATTTCTGAAGGTTATATAGTAAATTACATAACCTCTTTGATACTATTTATTTGGACTTTAAAATATGATTATTTAAATACTTGAAAGTAAGGTTTAAATTAGAGAAACTATATTTATGATGTAACTGGCACATACAAAACACATGAGATAAACTAAGTCTAAAATATTGTTAATGCTAATAATTATTTATAAATAACAAATGTTTCTTACCTACTTTTTCAAGATATTTCATGTTCTTGGAGTTTGAGAATGTACTTATTTTATTTTGAGCACTATTTCTTATATTTAGACAAAGTTCATATATTCTAAAACCTCAATTATTATTTGTTCAAGTAATTCAAATAGTGGAACAAATAAATACATTTTAATGTATATTTTATTGAAATATATGTTTATTGAAGTAGATTTCATATATTTTAATCATATTTTGACCTCTCCATATGCCCCCCCATACACACACAAATAACCCACCACAGGATTTCACCCATTCTGTCTTATAGGTAAAAGTATCCTGAGTCAAGTTTATGTACTCAGTAGTCTCTGTGAGTTCATCCACTGGAGCCTGTTCAGTCTATCTAGCATCACTCTCTTAAAAAAGATCACACCCAGCAGTGATCATCTACTGATAGCTCCATAGATAAGGTTGGGGATTCCTGACTATTTCTCCAGTTCTGTTCTAGATTTTACCTGCTATAATTTGCATGGGTCTTGCGTAGGCTGGTGAAATAACTATAAATCTATACGAGCAAGTTCCCAAGAGCTCGTAATGCTCTCTTTCCTTCTGGTCATGTACAATTTCTGGTTCTTGCAAACTTTTTCTGCCTCTTCTGCAGTGGTCCCTGAGCCCTGGTTGGTGAGGCTTAAAATAGGAGTCTGGTCCAGGGACACACACACAAATACACACACACACACACACACACACACACACACACACACACACACACACACACACACTGCAGTCTCTCTTATTCTCTATAATTTGGCCCTTTGTGGCCTTCTGTGTCCATCAACCTCTGTTGAATGAGGAAGCTTTGCTAATGAAAATTAGTATTCTTTCTATCACTTGTTCCACTAGGTTCACTGAACCTTAGGTGTACAGTTTTCATTGGTGTTTCACTTGGGATTGGATATCATACAGATAGTTCTCCTTTGTGTGTGAACAATTGTGAAGCTCTGTAATAGACTCTGTCTTTTGCAAACGAACTTCTTTGATGAGCTGTGACTGACGTACTTTTGTATAACAAATAGATGCTAAAATCCACAAATGAGGGAGAACATATATAGCTTATTCTTCTGGGTTGCTGTTAACTTCACTTAATATAATAGTTCATAGTTTTATCAACTCAACTGCAAATATCAGTATTTCAACTTTCTTTAATTTTTTTTTAATTTTATTAATTTCTGTATGTGTATGAATGTACTGTCTGCATGCAAGTTTGTGCACCCGTGTCGTGCAATGCCTCGGAGGTCAGAAGAGGGTGTCGGATTCCCCCAGAACTGAGTAGAACCCCATTGTATAAATGAACTACAGTTTCATTATCCATTTGTCAATTAAGGGACATTTAGGTAGTTTCCATTTCTTAGCTATTGTGTAAATAGCAGCAACAGACATGATGTACAAATATCTCTGTAGTAGGATTAGAACTTTGGGTATATGCCAAGGAATAGTCATTTTATTAATCAAAACTAAAAACTGGGTCATTTTTAGTTTTTTGTTTGTTTGTTTGTTTGCTTGCTTGTTTGTTTTTCAGGGGTTTAAATTTTTGTCGTGGAGATCTTTGGTATCTTTGGTTAGGCTTGTTTTCAGGTATTTTATTTCATTTTTTAATATAATACTTTTATTGATGTTTTGTGTAGGTTCTCCATACTGCTTTTCACAGTGGTTACATGCTTGCACTCTCACCAGCAGTGGATGAGGGCTCCATTTTTCCCCCATCCTCGTCAGTATTTGCCATTCATTTTCTTGATCTTAGCCAATCTGACTAGAGTAATAATCTTAAAGTTATTTTCATTTCCTTAATTACTATAGATTGTGAAGTTGTCCTGGCTAGTTAGACAGAGGCCTGGCTAATTAGGTAAACTCCAGCTACAGCAACAAAGATTTAAATTTCCTTATATCTCCCTTCTTCAGATGAGATATTCAGGGATAAAGATTTGTATTATAACTTATGATTAACTTTATTTTTAATAGTTTTATATTGAAAAAAAGTTATAATGGTTGTTCAAATTTCCTATTCTCAGTTTCCTCTAATGCTACATAACTAAGATTTATAAATTAACTTTGGCATGAGACTATCAATGAAATTTACTTTTGATTTCAACAGTCTTCTCAGATTTGACCATTTTCTGTCTAAGGGCTAGACCAAGATATCATGTTAGCTCTAATTATCTTTCCTTTTTCTCTTCACTCTATGAGTGTTTCCAAACTTTGTTTGTCAGAACTCTTGCCATATCCAAGATTACTATCCAAGTTTAGCTTTGTAGAATATGTTCAATTTAAATTTGGGTGATACTATTCTAATAAGACTGGGTTGTGGATTTGGGAGAATGTTTAGAAGATGAAATATCCTTAGTACAGCAAATGAGAGAATAGGTAATATCCAGGTACCTTATCACTTATAATGATATTTTAGATTCCTTAACTAAGGGGATGTCTTCCAGTTCTCTTCATTATAAATAACTCCTTTTTTCACACTGTGAACTTTGGGAAGAATTTTTATAACATGAAATAATCATGTGCAGCATTATATGCAATACTTAAGAGTATTATGGTTTGTCTTTATTATTAACTTGGCCTTCTGTGGATGAGCTGAAGACACCTGCTATCCCTTTGCTTAATGTTGATGAGTGGAGTCAAAATTCGGGGAAACTGAACCATTAGAGTGGGATTTCTATGGAAAACTTATTTTTCCACAATGTGAGTATTCGGAAAGAAGACTCTTCATTAATACTGTTAAAAACAGACATCTGAAAATAAACTATAGGTCAATTCCAAAACATGTTAAGGGATTCACATTTTGACAGTAGAGTTGCATTCAGGTAAAGAAAAAAATATTATTTTACATTCCTATATTACATAGCAAGTTGATGAGTAACAACAAATGTTACATTTACTATGAAAGAAAGAGAAAAAAAGAAAAAAAGGAATTATTCAGTTTGCCTTATAAAGAGAGATTTGGTGCTATAGTTTATTTTCAGATATCTTAATTTTGGTATATGTGTATCACTCCAAAATATACATAGGCACATTTTGGAGTGATACAAATTTGAACAACAGACTGGGTCAAGGAACTGACTGAAACAGTAAACTTGTACCCAAAACAGTAAACTTCTGCATTCCAAAATTCAAAAAGGACTGAGAAAGAAATTGAAAGACATGTATGGCAGAACGCATGAGCTCTGGAGGGGTGGGGAGCAGGGAAGAGGGAATGGGGCTAAACCTGATTTAAAAATCTTGTATGAAATGCACAAAACCTCGATAAAAAAACAAAAGTAAAAATAATAAAAAATAGACTTGTGAGAGGAGAATCAGTACAGTTGAAGAGCATTGTCACCACCTTCTCAGAGTGTAATCCTCATACAGATCTCATAGTGGGAGCCACAGCTGCTTAATTGGTAATCTAAATGCAATACAAGTAACTGGATCCTGAAGTGGTAAGGGCCAAGTTGCAATACTCAAAGGAAATGTGACTGTGTTTATTGGAATGGACAGTAGAGACAAAAGCAAAGATCATCATACTCTGCCTTGGATTTATGACACTGGCTAATTAATGACAGTGTTCCCAGAAGATAAATGTATAAGAAACCCACTGTCCTGTGAAAAAATATCCGGACAATGGGCTGGAGAGATGGCCTAGCGGTTAAGAGCGCCGACTGCTCTTACAGAGGACCTGGGTTCGATCCCCAGCACCCACATGGTGGCCGAGAACCGTCTGAAACTCCAATTCCAGAAGAACTCCAGTTCCAGGGGAATCCGAGACCCTCTTCTGACCTCCGCGGCATTGCACAACACAGGTGCACAGACGTGCATGCGACAGTACAATTCATACACATACAGAAATAAATAAATAAATAAATAAATAAATAAGATAAAAGAAATAAAAAAAAAGCATCCTTTAGGAAAAAAAAAAAAAAAAAAAAAAAAAAATATCCGGACCAAAAACAACTTTAAAAAAATGGTTTATTTTGGCTCACTGTTCTAGGGTACAACTATAATAACAGAGAGGTCAAGGTGATAGGAACCTAAGAAACTAGTTACATTATATCTTTAGCCAAGGTACAGAGAGTGATGAATGTTGGTTCTCAGCTGTTAGATTTCACCCTTTTATTCAATCCAAGAGCCAAACACAGAGAATGGAGCCATCTAATTTTAAAATGGTCTTCCATTTCAATTATCATAATAAAATATCCCTTACAAGCATAATCAGAAAGTATATAATCTTTCACAAGGGTGCTTGGAAGTTTGTATCCTAGCTGATTCTAGATCTAATAGTAACAATCACAACCACTTAATACTTGACCAATCAGTCATGAAAACAGAATTCCACATTAAATTAGTCCAAGGGTAGTTTGAATCACAACAACATAGGAAATTGTAAACGTACCAATGAATTGCCAACTAGAGCCAGTTTACAGGTAGTATAAAACTCCTTGATTGAATAAGAGACATCAAGCTCCTTGCAGAAAGACCACGTTATACTACTAAAAAGTGACCACCAATAATCTTTCATCTACTGAACAGAAACATACCCTTTTATTAGTGTAACTACAAATTGAGGAAAAGAGGAATAACATCTTACCTGGGGGCCTATCAGACACTGGTTCTGAAGAGACATCAATTCCATGAAATCTCACACATCACTGTGGTCCTCTATTCAGAGTAGAAGCTTTGGGAATTTTTATGACTAATGGGGATTTAGCAAGTTTCACTAATGGTATGTTTACCCCCCCCAAAAAATAGTCTTGTATTATTTCCCCTGTTCCAGAAGACATAATTAGGATGGACAGACTTAAGAGTTTACAGTATCTCCGTATTGTTTCCCTGATTTGTGGAGTGAGGGCTATTATAACCAAAATGACCAAATGAAAGCCAATAGAACTGGCTCTACCTGGGAAAACACAGAACCAAAAATATTATCAAATCCATAGAGAGTTTGTAGAGGTTACTGCCACCATTGGGGAGATGAAGGGTTCAGAACTAGGTATTGCCACCACATCACCATTTCACTTCCTGTTTTGCCAGTGAAGAACATGGATGGATCTTGGACAATGATAGTTCATCATCATAAATTTAATAAAATTGTGACTCTATTTCTAGCTTTTTTTGACAGAATGTTTTTCGGTGCTTGATCAAATTAATACATATGGTACTCTATATGTACCTTTTGATTAAACAAATATTTTTATTCTCATATATATTCAATAAGCTTACCACCTCTTGTATTTGCTTTCAGCTGGCAGGGACAGCAGTATACCTTCCCTCTCCTACCTCAATGTTGTATAAATTCCTCAATCTTGTCTTATAACTTACTTTGCAAGGATCTTGATCTTCTTTATCTTCCACAAAGTATCATACTATTCTGTTAATTGCTGACGTTATCCTGATTGGCCTGAGTAATTGTGATGGCAAATATTTTGTAAACATCTGTTAGATCCATTTGATTTGTGATGTCATTTATTGTGGTACTTTTAATCTGGTTCATGGTTATGCCTAAAATGGAACAGCTTTATTTTTAGCATTCATAAGTCAAAGCGCAGGTGCAGATTGTTGGGAACCAATTCCTTCAGATATCTCCCAGAAGTGTGCTCCAGAGTCAGGGTCCTGCTCATTTTTTTTATTGAAACAGTATTTCTAGGATAAAATGGAGAAGAGGAAAGTAGAGTGACCCTTATCAGAAAATCTTGGCTCTCAGTCTCTAGCTCTAGACCAGCACACACACAATTTTAAACAGACTTCCCAATTTCTCTCCTTGCTTCTATTTGCTTTCAGCACTTCTATTGCCAATTATGAATATCAACATTTACTCACTATCTCAGATGGAGGGCAAGGAGGGTCCCAGAGGGATTAAAGGCATATACCCTGGCTACAAGAAAAACATATGGCTCAGTGAACAATTTTACATTATAAATAATGACATTTTGGTTGCATGGTTAGGCAAAAGTCTAACTAATCTAGATTAGGTCTATATTCTAAAAAATCCTAGCCGGGCATGGTGGCGCATGCCTTTAATCCTAGCACTTGGGAGGCAGAGGCAGGCAGATATTTGTGAGTTCAAGGCCAGCCTGGTCTACAGAGTGAGTTCCAGGACAGCTGAGGGCTACAGGGAGACCTTGTCTCGAAAAGACCAAAAAAAAAAAAAAAAACAAACAATTTATCTCAAGGGTTTCTCTACATAGTTTTTGTATCAGTGACCAATCTATTGAGGACACTGGGTTTTTAAAGTCACTATCACTAGGTTGGGGCCAAGCTCATTTTCTTGTTTTTTTAGTGTTTCTTTTATGGAATTGGGTGTACCTGAATTTAGTGTTTATAAATTTGGGAATGCAATATTCCCTTTGGTGGATTTTATTTAAATGAGAATAAAATCTCCTTTCCAATCTCTTCTAACTTTTTTTGAAGTTAGCTTAGCAGATATTAGAATTGTTACACTTGCCTTTTTTTTTTATTTCCATTTGCTTAGAATACCATTTTCCATCCTTTTACACTAATGTGGTGTCAATTATTGATGGCAACATGTGTTTTTCAGAAGCAGAAGTACCTTGTTTTCTGATCCAATAAGATAGTCTTTCTATTTTTATTTAAAAAAAGTGACCATTAATATTGAGAGTTATTATTTACCAACATTTAATAAATTCCTGTTTAATGAGTGTTGTAGTATTGTTTCCTTAGATTTCCTTGAATTAACTATTCTGTAACTGTTCAGTTATTTCTTGTTCTCTGGGGCGGGTTTAATTTTTTTTTTTTTTTTCAAATTGCAGCTTTTCTTCTAGTACACTCTGGAAAGCTGACTTAGTGAAGATAAATTCCTTAAATCTGTTATTATTATGGAAAGATTTTTCTTCCTCTTTTGAATACAACTGGGCATTTTGTTTGATATAGTGGTCTGGTTTGGTATTTATGTTCTTTCATTGCTCCGAGCCCTGACTTTCTTAAGCTTCTTTGAAAAATCAGCTGTTATTATTATCCTGCCTTTAAATGTGACTTGATCTTTCTCTCCACACGAGCATGGGCATGGAATTATCTGTTAACCTTCATAGCAGTGGTTTACATCTGGGAGAGTTTATAACTACAGCTCTGGGTTTGGCCTCTACTGGGTCTATAGTTGTTTGGAGTGAGAGGAAACTGCTAACCTAAATGGCAGGCAAACTGGACTTGGGGCCTTTATTGCTGTGGTTCAGTTTGCTTCTACTGGATCAGTCTCTGCTGAGGTAGATGTTGGGGAGATGGTCTAGGCATTCCATACCTACATTTCAAGTCTCCAGCAGGTCCTAGAGCATGAGATGGATAGAGTCCTTACTAACTTCTCTGTCAGGTGGACTATGCCTGTAGAGTCCCTACCTTTGCTTCCTGAGTTTGTTGTACTATGACGAGATGGTTCAAGCTCCTACCATTTGGAACTCCTTGTCATGATGGACACTATACTGAATTGTGGGGCAGAATAAATTCCTTTAAGTTGCTTTTATCAGGTTATTTTTTCACAGCAATAAGAAAGTCAGTAACACACTTCTGTAAAAATGAAACTTTGTCTGGCTCAACGCAGGACCTGTAAGTTCTATCCCAGAACTTCCAAGACTTATCTGATATCTTCGTTGGCATACAAGTTGTCTCTTGTGTGAGTTTAATAATTGTCTGATAGTCCTATAATCATGCAAGTGGTAGGTATCCACATGATCTTCTTCCCTCTCTTGAACCAGCCCTGGCAATCCCACAGGACTGTGAGCTTCAAGGCTGTCTCCTGCCTGCAGGCCGACAGTCTCTAGGCTTAGCTTGGGCAAGGAGGGGGGAGGGGACCATGAGGGATTTACCCTATGGAATGGAAAGACGAAGAAAGACAGACAGACACAGACTAAGAGAAAGCCTGGGAGATAAAACTCTCTTTTTATTCATGCCAGCAGTGTGCTTATATACCCAAAGTTACTGTACTCTGGGCAAGGAAGTGGGGGGCAGGCAGAAGAGACGGGCAAGTCACCTTGGCTCCTACCAAGGGGCTGCAGAGCTCCTGTGCAACCCATAAACTAGAGTTGTGACATTTTGCTCAATACCTCAAGGGGGGGAGGCATCTGGTTCGGAAACTTTGCAGAGATAGGCGAGGCAAGAAAACACTGTAATATCCTGGACCTTCTTTTTCTTTTTAATTTTATTTATTTCTGTATGTGTATGAATGTACTGTCTGCATGCAGGTCTGTGCACCCGTGTTATGCAATGCCGCGGAGTTCAGAAGAGGGTGTTGGATTCCCCTGGAACTGGAGTTCTCCTGGAATTGGAGTCTCAGACGGTTCTCAGCTGCCATGTGGGTGCTGGGGATCGAACCCAGGTCCTCTGTAAGAGTGGTTGGCGCTCTTAACCGCTAGGCCATCTCTCCAGCCCCTATCCTGTACCTTCTATAGATAACTCACAGAGATATCAGATAACTCTCAGAGGTTTTACAGGACAGTCTTACAGGTTCTTGCCTCAAGCCAGGCAAAGTTTCATTTCTACAGCCTGTGAGTTATCTGTATCTCCCTGAGGTTGGATATTGCAGTTTTTGTGTCTTGACTATCTCTGCAAAGTTCCAAACCCTGATAACCCCTTTCCTTAAGGTATTGAGCAAAATGTCACACCTCTAGTTTACTGGTTGCACAAACTGGTGCTCTGCAGCCCCCTGGTAGGAGCCAAGGTGGCTTCCCCTTCCCTTCCTCCTTTCCCCCACTTCCTTGCCCAGAGCACAGTTGCTTTTAGTACAGAAACACATTGCTGACATGAATAAAACTGTGTCTTTCTCCCAGTCCATTTCTCTGAGTCCATTTCCTTTGTCTCCTGGTGATTTCTCGAGGGCCCACCCCCTCACCCCCCACACCTTGCCAGAAGTTCAGCTTAGGAACTATTAGTCTGCAGGCAGGAAACAGCTCTGAGGCTTACAGCCTTGGGAAGCTACTAGCCTGGTTCTAGGAGGGAAGAATATCATGTGGATTGCAGCCACATGTGATTAAAGGACCAAAAGATGATATTTAACCAACACACCTCCATAAAATGAATCACTGTAGAGACATATTAGCAAAGAGCCAGAGCCAATCTACCCAGATCTGTAGTACCAATTCAGCAATTGACCAACAAATGAAGTAGTATGTACATGATCAGGCCTATCCAAGCAAGTGCTCTACAGCATAAGATCCTGGGCAGAAATCCATATCACCTTATCTAATTGGGATAGTGTTGTCAGCTTTTATTAATTTGTATGGTATGAGGATAAGGATCAGAGAGGAGCCAGCTGTTGGATTTGGACAACCAAATAAATGATGTGCTATTCCTTCACACAGGAGGACATCGAGACCAGATAGAAAAACTGTTTAAATACCTAAATATCTAATTGCATGTGCTTTATTAGTAGGATCGAAAGGTTATGCCTGGACAAGCTGGCAGCCCATGAAAGAAAACAGCCAGAACTGACTAGAGACCAAGACATCAGCTCCAGAGAAAGTAGAGTGTTTTGCTTCTCATCCACCTGTGCCCCTTTTCTAAGCCTAGGGAACAATCTGC
>VZQC01007230.1:1136077-1148869 GCA_009823505.1 Rhizomys pruinosus
AGTTTCTCTGTTGTACAGTATCAACTTGTAGCATTCTCTTTAAGATGATTTAACATAAAAATTAAGTTTGCTCCCCAAGTTAATCATATATAGTCACCCAAAACAACATGGATAAATTTGATGAAACTTGAGCCTTGATTCCACCCTATAGTTATGTATAATACAACTGTCTTCTGGAGACTCATGGATTAAAAAAAAAGGGGGGGGTACAGATAGACATGTTTTATGCATTTTTAAATATATGAGTTTCATTTTTATGTCTTTATATTACAACAATAATTATTAAAAGTCTGAAAGCATAAGAAAAATATTTGAACTTCCACAAATAAAGAACAATAAAACTGTACTTACAAGTCAAGAATTTTGCAGGTGCAAAAAGAATGAGTTATGATAATTTAAAAGTCTTGAGCATAATTTTATTTAATAATATAGATTTGTGGTGTTAGAGAATATAAATGATAAATAAGTTTATAGATCCCTACATCTAATAATAATCTCTGCCCTAAATCCTATGCTTGTTATAAACTTATTTCTCCACATAATAATCCTTGGGGACAAGCATTTATGTTTTCTTAAAACCTAAAACCACATAGGCCTTTGTCTGAGTTCCAAGAATTAAAGGATATTCTTCCCGTATTTTATCCAGCAAGCTCAATAGAATTTTCTACCATTGTGAAAGTTACTTAATTCTGGAAATAGGAGGTAGATCATCTAGAAACACTGAATGGAGGACTAGAAGGCTTCACCTCCTCATACAATCCAATAAGAAAAATAAATAGTGTGTGTTTGGAGGGGGCGGGCGTTGTGACTTGTCAGAGGTCGAGAGTGATATGCTCCCCTGAAGAATTCACCTGCTAGCCTGAAAACTGTTGTGATGATCATCTTACGTTTTAATCAGATGTTTTATTTAAAGATGTTATTTTAAAGGTAACTGCATGGCACTATATACTCCTTAATGGAAATCAAATACTAAAAATCTCTATTGTTGCTGCTTACTGGATAAAGAACACTCTGTTATTAGAAAAAGCTGTCAAAAATAACTTACCAATGATCGTCAACTCATCAGTGAATAACTTTTCAATATGATATGGGAATACTAATAAATATTGTGCATTGTTTATTTTCTAAATTTAGTCTTCTTAAAATTTTTTTTGAGAAACCCCCAACAAAGTTTATTTCCTTTGAGAATGCTCTATTAAGAATCTCAGAACTAAGCTGGGTGTGGTGGCACATGCCTTTAATCTTAGCACTTGGGAGGCAGAGACAGGTGGATTGTTGTGAGTTCAAGGCCAGCCTGGTCTACAGAGTGAGTTCCAGGACAGCTGGGGCTACAGGGAGACCCTGTCTCGAAAAGACAAAAAAAAAAAAAAAAAAAGTCACAGAACTAAACCCAGAGCAATATTTACTGTATCTATTTATTCCATGTGTACATATTTATTCATAGTACCTTATTTTAATGTTTTCAGAGCTTCTTTACTTTCAACAATAGCTTTATTACAGGTCACAAGCCATACGACACAATTTACATACCAGGGAATGTAGAACATAGAACATGCAATTCAGTGGATTTTTAAAAGTATATTCATAGACTCGTGCAAAGCGTATCTCTTTTTAGAATTAAAAAAACTATTTTATCTATTTTTATTTTATGTCTATGAGTGTAGTTAAGTGCACCCATGTCCCTTGTCATTCAGTGACTGCAAAGATCAGAAGAAGGTGTCTGATTACCTGGAATTGGAGTTACAGACAATTGTTAGCCACCATGTGAGTGCTGGGAAAGGAACCCAGATCCTCTGCAAGAACCGTCAGTGCTCTTAATTACTAAGCCATCTCTCCAACCCATAATTTTAGATTTTTATCATCCATCAATAAACTCTGCACATATAGAACACCCATTCTTCCCTCCTACCAGAGTCAACCCTTTTCTGTTTCTTTCAGAAGGAGAGAATTATGGGGCTGGAGATGTCTCAGCAGTTAAGAGTGCCGACTGCTCTTGCAGAGGACCTGGGTTCGATTCCCAGCACCCACATGGCAGCTAAGAACTGTCTTTAACTCCAGTTCCAGGGGAATCCAATGATTTCTTTGGGCGCACCAACCTACGTGCAGACAGTACACTCATACACATAAAAATAAATAAATTTAAAAAAAGAAGAGAATTGTGTGGTCTTTGGCAGCTAGTTTCTTTCCTTTGGCATGGTGTTTTCAGGGCTCATCTATGCTATAGCATGTCATGGCACTTCTTTCTTATTACTGAATGACATTTAAAGGTGTGGCTGTACCATATTTTCCCTCATTCAAAGATATTTTATATCTAGTAAAATGGCTGCGGATTCACAACAAAGATGGATTTGCTTTCACTATTCACTGAGTTTCTTCCTCTCAGTATATCACACAAAATTAATATGCTATATAAAACCAAGAAATTAACAGTGGCATATTATTTGTGAAAGTCTTGAAAATACTTTTTTGTATCTTATACAAATCACAATTGGCAACTTTTTTCATTGTTCATGATTCATCTAAATTTTCTGCTTTATATCTGAAATCAAAGGTTTTTAAAACAATTAAATCATGCACCACAATCATTTTCCAAAATTACAGATTGCCAAACATTCCTTTAAAAGGAAATATTGACTCATGAAATTGATCTCCAAAAGCCTTTCTTAAATTCCCTAAATGCTTACACATGCTTTCAATGCAAAGGAATTGAGAGAGCTGCAATGCCCAGAATTACATTTGTAACCCAAATTATAAAACAAAGGAAGAAGAGTCATGTTAAATAAAATGGCTCACTTGAATATTACAAAAGAGCTCTGGATTGAAGCCTTGAATCTTTTAAAATCGTTCAGATTAGCTGTTTCAGTGAGATTTGGATTTGCAATGTACAGGTGCCTATGTATGAGTGTGGAAGAAGAATGCGCTTAATGGAATACCACTGAAGCTCAACCATCAGCATAGGATGCCATGAAAAAACTCAATATCAAGTATTGGTATTTTCAAGTCTACTCTAAACATAGAGAAATACACGTTACAGGAAAGGACATGGAAGATATCAAAATCCACATCATAATAGTTGTACTTAAACTATAAAAATATTTTATAACTTATCTCAATGATAAAATAATGTTTATTTTTAGTATGGATACTCTTTAGTTAAAGAAGACATTGTAGAAGTAGAAAAGAACCAAGTGAGGTTTAAAATTTTCAAAAAAAATGGTCAAGTAGGATAAATAAGATACTGTATATTACACATCCATTATACATATAAAGGTAATGCAGTTATCATTCAAACTGGCTCTTTTTTAAGTGGTTGAGAAACCAAGGAGCATTACAAACCAGCAAATATAAATTACTGAGGCCATTTTCTCTATATGTCTCTCAATATGATTAAATAGAATTTTTAGTTTTTTAGATTAAATTATTTATTATTTGTGTGTTTATGTATGCATACACACAAGTTCCATGTTGCACACATGTGGGTTTCTGGAATTTGAAATCAGATTTTCAGGCCTGCAAAGAAAGGGTGTTTATACACTAAGCCATTTCACTAGCCTAAAAATTTATTTTTAAAACACACTTAGTAGATAAGCTTAAAATAACAAACATACTTAACACTTTTAAACTAAATCGCAAGAGCCAAAAAGTCAGCTATTCTAATAACATACTTTGATTAATTCAAACTAAGTAACCTACAATTAACACATTTTAGTTAAAATGTTCTTTATTATTTCACTACTTCAATTAGATTACATAATGCTATTGATGTATTCACTAATAAACTTTGAAAATCTGAGGGAATCTGCAACTAGATCTCTCTTGTCTACAACTGAATATGTGATTCCATATAATAAAGTATTCTAATTCTTTTCTAAGGATTTTCCCTTATGTTTTAACTAGGTACACATGTAAATTCAGCTTCCTGAGGAGTTGAGAAGCTGAAACTACAGACAGTTGTGAACTGCCCAACCTGAGGGCTTGGAAGTGAATCCTGGTCTTCTGAAAGAGTAGTATGTGCTATTAACCACTGAGTCATCACTGCAGTGATAATGTATCCTGATTCTTAATACCAAATACAAAATTCTGCGTATTTTGAGAGAAAAGAGACTGAAGAGTAAGATATTGGTTGACACAACTTATTATTTTACTCATTCATCCAGTAAATAGATGCTATTCCTGCTTGGCAATATTCAGCACCAGAGGGTAGGAGAAAGGAAATGTCATGCTCATAAGAATCTTTAAATATAAAAGTCATATCACACAAATGTACTGAGCATATTGTCATACATCTAAAGATGAAATGTTCATGAGTGTACAGAAGACAGGGTAATTAATCCTATGAGGTAGAGCATAAAGTGGAGTTAAAAAAAGATGTGGAAAACAGATTCCTGTTTGCACATGGCAAGAATAGCTCTATTATGTTTTATGTAGTTCTGTGAAGCAGAAATGCAAAGTTAGGCTCAAGGGACAGCATGAGTAGACCTGAAAGGAAGAAGTCTCATTAGGGGAACATCAGTGGAGAGTATTAGGATCAAGAAGAACAGTTTTTTTTTTAATTTTATTTATTTATGTATGTGTATGAATGTACTGTCTGCATGCAGGTTTGTGTACCCATGTCGTGCAACGCCGCAGAGGTCAGAAGAGGGTCTCAGATTCCCCTGGAACTGGAGTTTTCCTGGAATTGGAGTTTCAGATGGTTCTCGGCTGCCATGTGGGTGCTGGGGATCGAACCCGGGTCCTCTGTAAGAGCGGTCAGCGCTCTTAACCGCTAGGCCATCTCTCCAGCCCCAAAAAGAACAGATTTGTAGCATCATGGGCAAGAGACACTATTGGGTTACAAGTATATCATTTCACTCTTGTCTATTAAAGATTTGATACTTTCAAAGGCAATAATCAAAGAAGACATGGTATGTTGTTTGTAATAATCATGTTAGTTGGTTGATCTGAAAATAATACACACACACACACACACACACATATATATATATATATATATATATAATATTGAAATAGAACTGTTCATATATGTATTCACACATACACAAAGCAAACACATTATTTGTAAATCAAATGAGAAAAATGCCCCAAACTGAAAACTGATAGTGGACTGATAAGAGATATGACAAGGAAATGCAAATGACAGAACATTGTGAATTAACATGAGATAAAGTGAGAAAATGATGTGAATGCTACTACTTCTAGTTCCTGAGAAAGAGAGACCATCCATGATGGTATTTTCTGGGACAGGAAAAAATTTTGGAAGACTGAGTATTTGAATTGTTTCAGGTGACAGGAAAAAAAATGGATTCAGTTTTAACCATGTAAATACTGCCAAGCTCTTTGAGTATCTGGTTGGAAATATTTTATGGTGCTTAGTCTAGATCTCTCTGTACATTCACAGAAATTTGAAATAAGATTGAACAAACTTATGCATCAAGTGAATTCATGGACACATTGTAAGCATTAAAATAAGAAGGATGAGTCAGGCTCTATGCAGATTTATTGAAAGAGAAATCAAGTATATAAAACAAGTGTAATAACATGGCTCTTGTACTGTACTGTAAGAACTGAGAAAACAAAATAACAATTGTCTAAGGAGATCTCTTCTTACATGCCTATTAAATAAGAAATCAATGTCAATGGAGCCTCAAGTTGCCCTGAGAAACTGGGTTCAGAAGGGCTTACTGGGATGGAAAGCAAAGGTGACAATGACGACAGTGGCCCCCACTATTCTGAGTCATTGGGCCAAGACCTCAAGAGAGAAGGGAAATTTAGGAGATGGTGCGTGTAGCCTCTGTTCCTACTTCCTTGTTATTAATCTCAGCGTATTGTGACATCAGATGGCTATTTCACGTTGATTCTTTGGACATCCCAGGAAAAACTTGCCTTTTTCTCTTCTATTTTCTTTGCTGTTTGTCGAGATAAGGCAAAACATAAGAACATGAAGTCCAGATGTTGAGCGTTTCAGTAACATAAACCATGTGTCTGATAATGCCAGACTCTTGTATTATATGCAAAAAGTTCCCAAACTAATTATAACCCCCAAATTCTAGTGTTCAGTCATGTTCAAATAGGTAATAGGAGAAATGTCAAATGAAGTCTAAATTATTTTTGTGACTTGAATTAGCAAAGAACAATATGGAAATGCAAGCTGATTCATTTCCTATTACTGAAGTTTGCTGTTATAGATGGATAAACTAAAGAAAAAAAAATTGACTCCATCAACCACATTAAGCAAAATGCTTTTTTTTCAACTATTTTCAATTATGGTATTGAAGTGCAAGTAGAATACAGAAAATTGAAATCCTGAGTTAAGGAACACTTTCAGATATGCTTGTAATATTACAAATCAAGTTGATATTACGTATTTTAGATTATATTTTCTATCATTTTCACACCTCAGGAAAACTAATTTCTTAAATAGACGATATACAAAGAAATTTAAGGTCCGTGCAATTTATATCAAATTATATATGTTATCAAGACCACAGACATGCAATTTTGCATCTTTAAATATTTGAAAAAACACAAAAGCACTACTTCCCTGCTGGAAATCATGAATATTAATGTATTTTTTAAAAAATACAATATATTATTTAGCATTATTTTCTGAGGGTGGTTCAAAGCATCACATTAATAGGCATCAAGTAATTTGAAATCAGGAGGAGGAGAAAGTGCAACATGCCTAGAGTTAAAAATAACTTCCCTCCCCTCTATCCTTTCAAGCACCATGATATCAATTGGAGCCAGGAGAGCAACTTCGAGGACTATAGGACCAGGAAAAAAAAAAATAATAATGATGGAAATAATAGTGGCTTTGCTGATGTAAAAAAAAAAAAAGTGTGTTAGAGGGCATGTGTGTGTGTGTGTGTGTGTGTGTGTGTGTGTGTGTGTGCTTGTGTGTGTGTGTTATGTTTGTGTGCACTTGTATGTGCAGCTACATTAAGAGGCTAGAGAAAAGTGTCTGGACTTTTCTATTACTTTCTGTTTTATTTCCTTGAAACAGGGTCTCACACCAGCTTGCCAGGTTTGAACTAAACTGTTTGACTAGCAAGCTCCAATTATCCTCCTGTCTCTGCTCTCCCGAGTGTTGCACCTGTGTGTGGACTGCCACACCTGGCTTTTAACACTGAGTGCTAGAGAACTGAATCCAGGTTCTAATGCTTGTGCAGCAAATGCTCTCACCTCTGTGCCAAGGTGGCTGAGTAGTGGTGAGCACAAAGTGGGACGATGAAGTACCTAATAATAAAAGGGCACACACAGACAATTTAATATTTAAGAAAGTTAAGGGACTAGGAGGCTCCCTATTTCATACTACCAAGAGCACTGAGTCTCTAAATCTCAAGGTTTTATTCACAGGGACGGGGCACTCTAAACAGGTACTCTGGAACAAATGGTATGCAATTCAAAGGACATTTCTCTTCAGGAGGTCAGGAAACAATTAGCAACAAAATGAGGCCTGTTTGCAAGGTACAGAGCAAATGTTCACACAGTAGTGTAAAGGCATAGTTTGTTATCTAATCCAAACATAAAGATAAGGAACCCTGCACTTCAGAACCCTGCATCATGCTTATCTGGTTCTACCATCATAAGCAGTGTTGGCCACTGATGACTTTGCACGTGTAGTCTAGCATGTTTTCGGCAGAGTTCAAACAGTGCAGTGGTCTCCAACATGAGTCATCTCCTAAACCTTGTAGCTTCACTTTTTGAAAGAGTGGTGCAGAGTTAGGCCCCTTGTTAAGTAAGGAATTCCACTAATCTGGAATTCTTTCACTGGCAAATGTTGGGCTGCTGTTAATGACTTAAAATTTGTCAGCAAAATAGGTTCCTCTCATCAAATCCTATTTAACATCTTAGCCCTTGAATAGTTATCTAAAATGTAGTTTACTTTAAGTAAAGTGGAATAAATTCTTCACATGCAGGTTATGGCTGGTCTACTAAGTTGTAATGAATGCCCCACCTACCCATCAAGTGTTGATGATTTTATTCAGTGATGATCTCTTTAATATTTAACCACTGGACATTAAAAATACATACATATGCTGCCAAAGGTCATTTGTTGGGCAATTAAGTGGTCGTAAGAACTTTGAGCAATGGAAAGCCCCCCAAGATAAAATAAAAATAATTTAAAAATAATGAGGAGGGTAAATCGGACTCTGTCCTGGCCCCGGGCAGTTAGTACCAGTTTACCACCATTGAAACCTTTGCCATTCTTATGAGGACTTTCTTATGTGGAACTTCTGCTTGCATATGAATTGACTATAAATTTCTTTATGAACTTGAAGTCACTCAGGGACTGGTGATATTACAAAGTGATTGAGTGTCAGCCTTCAGGCATGAATAAACTCTCTCCTTCACCTGTACCAGCTGTTGATCTCCTGATTTCCATATAACATATCTACATATTTGTTAGGTTGACAATTTCAAGTAATATTACACAATTGCTAATAATAATAGGTTTCATTATTTTGTCCTGTTAGATTCACATCACAGACAACTGGTTTTCACAGACACTTGATGAGTGTTGCTGAATTCAGCTTTGAAAGCTAATTATTAATTTATCACAATTATTTCCAACATGCCAAGCAATATGTTAGCTAGCCTTTACATTCAAGATAATAAGAAAATAAATTTGAAGCATGTCTGGAAGTTTGTTTCATGTAACACAGTCATTCATGGAGTGGTACTTTTTGTCTGACTTCTTTTACCAGGAACATAGTGTCTTTGGCTCAACCATGTTGTGACAAATATCTGTTCTACTGCATTTCGTTCCTTGGCAGTAATTGTAGTGATCACACATTAGGATTCTACACTTATTGACTGATGAGCAATTCGACTGTTCTATACAGTGATTATATTTTCTGTGTCCCTCTCTAAATAAAATGGATCTTCAGTAGAATGACACACTTGCTGATTAGTTTTGTTCTTTCTTTCTCCTTGCTCTTAGGCAGAGCATTTTCAGATGGATAGAGAGATGAGGCTTTCCTGGAGAAATGTAAAAGACTTCACTCTACTGACATTTAGGAGACTTTCTTAATTCGGGTTTCTCATTTTGAGCTTCAATTGCTAGAAGTGTTGAACAGTAATTTTCACGTTATTTTATATTTTTATTTGTAAATTAGCATTCAGAAAATGGTTTCATTACACTATTTTCATAACATAAATAACATTGTTGATCATATTCACTTCCTACACTTCCTTACCATCCATTCCCATTTCCACTTCCTCCTCTCTTTCTGTTTCCATCTTGTAACCATCAGGGCAGGAAGGAGAACAAATAATCTACAGGCAAACAACTGGGTACTTCCTGTCTGCAATTAGACTGTTGAGACAATGGACCTCAAGGAACTAGAATTTCCTCAGAAGTCTCCTGCTAGGGCAAGAAAAAGTTAGGGTCCAAGTTCCAGGCACGGTGGGGTGGGTGGGGGATAGGGGGACATGTGTCTGGGGACAAATTTCATACAGTGCCAACAATTTATGGGAAAGTCTGGTCACAGAGAGAATAAAAATGGTTTGTCAGTGATGGGCAGTACCACATATTAATCAGAAGCGTTTCTTTCTTTTTTAAAAACTTTTGGTTCTACTTTATCCTAAACCTAATGTCAGGAACCTAAAGATTCACTTCAGGGGGTTTTGCTAGATTTCTCTATTTGTTATTCTTTTTATTGTTATTAAACTTTTTCCATAAATTATACATCATTTCTCAATCAAATCTAGAGTTGTTTCCCTTTCCATGCCCCCCACCCCACCCAAGTCCCTGCAGACTGCCATACATGTCCTGCATCTTTTTCTGAGTCTTTCCAGAGATTTTTATTCTTCTTAATGTTCCTGTATTGTTCATTTATTGGTTTATTGAGGATAAATAGCTGCAACTGTCTTGTTAGGACTGCCAGAGCCAAGACTTTGAACCTAACATGACCAGTAAGCTTCCTATATACATACGTATATATGTTTATGTATACAAACACATACAATATACACATATTTACAGTTAAAACTAGACTCTCCATATGAAGGGAAATATGCAGCATATATTTCTAATCATTCTGTCTTTCTCTTTAAACCATACACCCTCCCAGAATCACAGAATCTTTTTAATTACATGCTATATATATATATATATATATATAATATATAATATATATGTAATATATATAATATATATATATATAATGTAATATTTATATATAATTATACATATAACTATATGTATATAATGAATCAGAAACAGCAGGTGATATTTGTCTTTCTGGGTTTAGTTTAGTTCATTTAATATGGTTACCTCCAGTCAAATTCTCACATTTTATTTTTCTTCAGGGAACAGATAATTTCATCAAAGATATGCTTGAATTTCTATGTCCCCATTTTTAATCATTCTCGTGTGCTTGTTCATTTTTAATGTTTAATTGTTTGACAATTTTTGGAATTATCACGTAAGGCTATTCAAGACTAAATGAAATTACCTATAAAATACTTTTATAACTGCTAAAATATGCCAGATTTTAAGTTACAGATTTTGTTATGTGGAATCAAAAGAAAAAAAGACAATTTATGTTACATTCTTATAACTTTAAGAGCTTTTACATTGTTAGCAAAGTTGGGGTGTCACAACCTGGCCCCAGGCCAGATTAGACCACATACCAATAAAAAATGTGAAAATAGTGAGGGAAAACACAAAAAGAAAATTTATTCAATGTGGCCACACTAGATAGAGGACAAAATATTCAATAAATCCCCCAAGTCTATCTTTGGGGTCCTGAAGATTTAAATTTTAATAGAGAGACAAAGTTATACATACCTAAGCAGTACCTTGTACTCTTGGAGAAAGATTGAGGTCATCAGTTTGAAAAAATTAGAGAGAAGGCACTCAATCTATGTGACTAGAGCAAAGTCAACTACCATGCTGGAAAAAGACTTTCTAGTGTGTGTCACTTGCATTTTCTCACCAATGGTCCTATCAGTAACCCCTTACCCCTGCATTGTAAGCAAGTCCACTAAACTGATGTGTTCCCTAGGGAGAAAATTCTCGCAACAGTTTGCAAATTCATGTGTTAATCTTGCTATGCACCCTGATATTAAAAAAGAAAATCAGTAAAAAGAGAAAAATGTTAAAAAAATAGTAAAAGAGGAATTCTGTATAAAGATGATGATGAAATGTTTTCAGAATGGGAAAGAAATCTGGAAAGCTTATGCAAATTACAAAGACAGAGTAAGCACTTTAAGGCATGTAAAAGAGGGGACCTAGATGTGATACATATGATTTTAAATCTGTAAGGGCAAATTCAGTCAAAACTCCATTTAAATCAGTAGAGCTACTTATCCACTCTTGGTAAAAATTACAAGGTCTTCCTTAAAGAATAAAAATGTATTTCTAAAGAAAGTTTATTTAAAAGTGCTTGGTTTGGCTTCAAACTTCACATGATATTTCACAGTAGTTAAAAATACCAGATTGGGGGCTGGAGAGATGACCTAGAGTTTAAGAGCACCCACTGCTCTTGCAGAGGACCCAGGTTCGATCCCCAGCACCCACATGGTGGCTGAGAGCCGTGTTTAACTCCAGTTCCCGGGGAATCCGACGCCCTCTTCTGACCTCTGAGGCATTGCACAACACAGGTGCACCAACCTACATGCAGACAGTGCATTCATGCACATAAAGAATCAATAAAATTAAAAAAAAAAATACCAGATTGGTGCAACTGAGCTCCTGGATGTTGAATAACTATACTTGGCCTGACCTAATGTTGTTAGAAGAATTAAAAGGGACAATAATTTACTTGATGCCCTCCAAGTTCAACTAGTTCTCAAGAGAATGTGGAACACATCTTTAAATGTCCTATTGTTACAATGAATCACCTGTCCTCTCATTTAGGAAGGCTGCAGAAATCTCACTGGGTTGACTCTAATCAGTGTCCAGTCTAGAAAGATGAGGGTCAACACAGATGAAAGAAAATTCCTTGATACTTCCAAGCAAAACCACAGTCAAGTAAGGCCTTTGTTTTATTTCCACACTGATGGAACAACTGGTAAAAAAGAAGGCTAAAGGAGCCAAAGACTCATACCACGCTCAAATGATCCTAAAGTACCAGATCTCAGCTGCACTTAACATAAAGAAAGAAAGTGGTGGAAGAGAGATCTCAGCAGTAGAGAGCACTGGCTACTCCTTCAGAGGACCCAGATTCAGTTCCCAGCTCTGGCATGGCAGCTGAAAGGCATCTGTGACTTCAGTTCAGGGGATCACATGTGCTCTTCTTAACATGGACATTGCATGCACATGGTGTGCTTATGTTGATGCATGCAAACACTTATACACATAAAAATTTTTAAAAATATTTTCTTCTTTATAGTGGTTAATTTCGGCCACTTAAATGCCTGTCGGGAAAGTATAACCAAATAATAAAATGTTGGTATGTATCCTTAACATTCCAAAAGATTATTTCCTCAGATGTTACACTTAACTCCATATGAGCTGTTATTTAGAAAATTATGTCACACTTTTAAGATTTGGGTTGCAAGGTTTTTTGACAAAAAGTTTTCATATCTATCTATATCCCCCTTTTTTATTTAATGTTTTTATTTTTGACCCATGAGTCTCAAAAAGGCAGTTGTTTTATACATACCTATAGGTTGGAATCAAGGCACAGATTTCATCAAGTTCACCCATGCTGTTTTGGGTTACTGTATGTGATTAACTTGGGAAACAAAGTTTATTTTTTAGTTAAATCATCCTATAGGTGAAAGAGATTGCTACCAGGTGATACTATATGACAGCAAAATTATAGAGAACATTTGTTTATA
>VZQC01007230.1:1152408-1198985 GCA_009823505.1 Rhizomys pruinosus
AATGGTGAAACTACAACAATATAGACTGGACACTCATTTGATCAACTTGATTGAACATACAAGCCCCCCCTGCTGGATGGTGGGACCCATGAGCTGTGTGGGTTTGGACACAACTGCTTGCAAATTGGTTTTACATGAAGGATGCTTGTACTCACAAATTATCACTTATTGTTAAAAAAAATGAAAACAAAACAAAACAAAAAAGCAGAGAAAGATGCAGAAAACTTATGCCAGAATGCATGATCTGGGATGGGTAGGGGTGGGGTGGGGGGAAGGAAAGGGGATATATGCCTGAACTGAATTGGAAAATGATGTATGAAATACACAAAGCATCAATAAATAAAAAAAATAAAATAAAAACTGTAAATAAAAGTATAAAAAAAAGAAAATTATGTCACACTAATGATTTTTCTTTATGATAAGGAAAATGCTATTCAGATCTAAAACATCATGACCTTGGTTCAATTCAACCCCATATTTCCTACCTCTATTTTATTAAGGCCCTCTATTTTATTTTTCACTCCAGGAACATGATTTACTCCCATGTTGACTGCCAGAGCATGCCACCTGCAGGCTTGGTGGAATAAAGGCAGCAGGGCAGGGGCAAGATGCGATGCAGATTGGGGCCCACTTATTTATGGCCATGGGGCAGGGCCTCAGGTACAAGGGAAGGACATATTCTCTTGATTTTTCATCTTTTTCTTTTTTTTTTTGGTACTGCCGTTTGGGTATATAGATGATATTTGTTGGTTATGGGTCTGGTAGGAACTTCTATTCTGTTTAGTTTAATTGAATTATGGCTCTGTTTATATTGTTTTTATACTTTGGCTGCTTCTTGTTCAGGTATGAAAAACAAATGAGTGTGTGTTTCAGGTTCTTGTAGGTTAGTAGATTGGTCTCGGTAGTTGGTGGGACATGTTCGCAGGAGGGCTGGTTTATGTCAGACAGATCAAGAGCCAGTGAATATATGCTAAGGAGTTTGTCTAGTCTGGATTAGGACAATTGTCCAGAGATGTGATTCATAAGAATTGTAGCTAGCCTGGGTCCAATGCTAGTGGGGAACCTCTTTTAAGTTCTTAAAATAATATTTTTACATATTCTTTGAGAATTTAACATATTATGTAATTTAATCATATCCCCCTACCTCCTCTAGATTCACTACAACACATTCTAATTCCAATGCCATGTTGCCTTTTATTTGTATAGTCTAACTAGGGCTCTTGCTTGCATGTTGGTGTGTAGCTATCCACTAGACCATGGGCAATATGCAGGTGGCCACATCCCCAAATAAAAGTGAAATAAAAGTGATACTCCCTTTTCCAATAGATTTTAGCTGTCAAAATGTGCTCACTGAAGACTATGGTTCCATAAGCCCCTTCCTCATTTGTCATGAAATTTTTACTTGCTTGGTCTTGTTTGCATTTTGTAGACGTGACCAGAGCTGCTATGAGATGATGAGTGAAATGGGCATGTCATGTCAAGAAACAACACTGCTCTCCATTTTCTGGCTCTTATATATTATTTTGCTCACTTCTTCTGTTATGTCTTCTGAACTTTGGGGTGTGGTGCTAGGGTGTGGTGTCAATATAGATGTGCCATATCAGAATGAGAACCCACTGTCACTTATTCTTAGTGCTGAGCATTTGCAAAAGGAATCTTCTTTGATCAAGAGTGATAGAACCACTAATGTATTGGTATAAAACTAAAATAAATATTTTAAAAGCAGTTTGACAACATGCCTATTTAGAAAGTCAATAATATGATGTTCTTACACAGAACTGATGATTTCCACAGCCTTGGCCCCTGACCAGGATTACACAAACAGGCATGAATTCTATACAGTCAAGCAGGCCTCCAATCCAACCAACAAGCATTTGGATACTTCCATAACAGTCATTCCACTATTGCACCACAGGAACATCTTGCTGGCAGAAGTGTATTGTAGTACTCAGTGTCTAACATTGAGAAAAACTTTTCTCCCTCACAAGCCAGCATATCTCTTTCAAGCACTATGAAAGCTAACTAACAGGAAAGAAGTTTCCAAATTAATCTCTATGTCTTACAACTAAAGTGTTTTCACATAGCTCTGGTGCAACAGCAGTGGTTTTGTGGGCCTCTGTGGACTCCATGATCAGTATCTCATAGGAAGATACCACATGCTTGGCAGGAAGATTTTCATTGAATAGTGTTTTCTGGGAGGACCATTGTTCATCTATGTAGAATATTTCCATTCAAAATTCTTTAAAAATGTGTTCCTTAATTAGCTGGAAAACTAGTAGATTTCCCTAAGACTTTTCACAAATATTTAGTTTTCTTTCTTTAAATTTTTTAAATTTCTTATATGTATGAATGTACTGTCTGCATGCAGGTTTGTGCACCCATGTCGTGCAATGCTGCAGAGGTCAGAAAAGGGTGTTGGATTCCCCTGGAACTGGAGTTAAAGATGGTTCTCAGCCACCATGTGGGTGTTGGGGATCGAACACAGGTCCTCTGCAAGAGCAGTCGGCACTCTTAACCGCTAGACCATCTCTCCAGCCCCTATTTAGTTTTCTTTAACTCACCTCCTCACCTCCCACATTCCCTGACTCCATTCCCACCTAAAACTTTAATTCACAATATTCTTCCCTCCATCAACTGTCATATCACATTTGTTCTACTACCCCCTTGTGGTGGTTTGAATGAGTGTTCCTCATAGGCTTTAAGTATTCAGATATTTGTCTCCAGTTGGTGGCACTGTTCTTGGAGGTCTTAGAAGGTATGGCCATGCTAGAGGAAGTATGTCACTGGGGGCAAGCTTAGTGAGTTTAACAAGCCTCGCAGTCTCCAGTCACTCTCTCTGCTTCCTGTGCTCATTGCGAGATGTGACCTCCAGCTCCAGCCGCCATGCCTCCCACCACAATGGACTCTAATTCCCTGGAACTGTCAATTTTAAGCTCAAATGAACCCTTCCTTTTATAAGTTCCTTTGGTCCTGGTATTTTATCACAGCAATAAAAAAGTGATTAATACAGTTATTTGGTACCAGAGAATGGGCTGTTGGATGTGAAGAACCTGACCATGTGGACGTTTGGAGAAATGTGGAAGACTTTGGAACTTTGGGCTAGAAAAGCTGTTGACTACTGTAAGCAGAGCTTAAGGGGCCATTCTAGTAGAAGCCTGGAAGAAAGCATTGCTGCAAAAAAAACATAGTTCCAGAGGAAAATAAAGACTTAGGCAGCAACTGGGATATTTTGATAAAGAGTCTGGCAGCAGTTTGCCCACAGCCCAAATGCTTGCCTGATGCTAAGTTGAAAAGCAATGGACTAATGTCTTTGGTGGAGGATCTTTCAAGACAGCCTAACATAGAAATGGTGGTGTGGCTTTTAATGGTGAATATTGTGCAGATCTACAGTGAAGAAGAGCATATGGGGCAGAAAGAAATGCAGAATGTACAGTTTGGATCTGAAAACTGCACTAGGAAGATTAAAGGTGGGGCCAAGGCATGTGAAGGAGAGGCTCCCTTTCATAAGGAGACTTAGGTGATTAAGGAGATGTGTAGATATTTGCAAGTAAACAATGGGGAAGGTGAGATTAAAGTGATTAAGGAGAGGCCTCGAGATTTCCAAGTAAAGAACAGAATCAATACCTTCAGGGCAAGACCACACCCAGCTAATCCTCCAACAAGTTCAGTGCAGAGAAAAATTGCAAATGTGGTTAAAGTAGAAGAGAGTCCATCCTGAACTTGTAGTCAGATTTGGCAATTTCATTCACGTGGTGCTGGCTTTAGAGGCATGAAGTTTGCTAGAGTGAAGGGGTCCTCAGTTCTTCCTCCACGGTTTCAGAGAGCCACAGAGGCCAGGCAGAGTGCAGCAGGGGCTTCCCTGAATAAAGAAGGCCCTGATAGGCCATTGCATGAAGCTGTGAATGTGAAGCCTGGTTGGCAGCGGAGACCCCAAGAAGACATTCGAGATGCCAGACCTGTGAGATATTTGCCAAGGAGAGCTGCATGCAGGGAGTGGTACCAGCTTAAGAAAAAGATGTATGTTGCAAGCAAAGCTGGAAGAGCTGAGCCATCTAAGCCCTTTGGAAGTCAAGTCTCAGAAGTTGCACATGGAGCTACTGGACTTGAAGTTTGCCCTGCTGGTTTTTGGTCTTGTTTTGGTCCAGTATTTCCTCACTATGCCTCTATTCCTCCCTTTTGGAATGGGAATGTGTATTCAGTTCTACTGTATGTTGGGAGTCTGTAATTTGTCTTTTGATTTACAGGAGCTTACAGTTTAGGAGATTGGCCTGAGTCTCAGAAGAGACTTTGGTCTGTAGACTTTTGAATAGCATTGAAATTGGTAGACTATGGGGACTTTTAAGGTTGGACTAAATGCATTTTGCATTTTATATGGTCAGGAGCATATGGGGGCCAGGGAGTGGAATGTGGTGGTTTGAATGAGTGTTCCTCATAGGGTTTAAGTATTCAGACATTTGTCTCCAGTTGGTGGCACTGTTCTTGGAGGTCTTAGAAGGTGTGGCCATGCTAGAGGAAGTATGTCACTGGGGGCAGGCTTAGTGAGTTTAACAAGCCTTGGGGTCTCCAGTGGCTCTCTCTGCTTCCTCTGCTCATTGCGAGATGTGACCCTTGGCTTGCTGCTCCAGCTCCAGCCACCATGCCTCCCACCACAACGGACTCTAATTCCCTGGAACCATCAATTGTAAGCTCAAATAAACTCTTCCTTTTATAAGTTCCTTTGGTCATGGTATTTTATCACAGCAACAGAAAAGTGACTAATACACCCCTCCACTAGCCAATTAATAAATCTATGTGTATAGATATATGTTTACATAATTTTATTTTTAAATTTCCTTTAATATTGAAATTTGTGAATTTCACACATTTTTTAATCTTTTATTGCAGTTTTGTGCATTATATACATCACTTCTCAGTTCAATCCATACTCATTTCCCCCTCCATGACCCCTCCCCTCCCAAGTTCATGTAGTCTGCCATACATGTCCTGTTTCCCCTTCTGAGTCTTTTCAAGGTTTTTCAAAGCAGAACATTATTTTTTGGTTATCCTACTGAGATATATAAGAGACTGATTCTCCCCTTGCTAGCATGCTTCACATTCCAGTATTTCCTCAGCTATTTCTCTCCTTGTCCCATTTTTAATTAGTTTATGGGGGGGTTGTGATGTGTATTTTTTATTTCTTTGTATATTCTAGATATTAACCTTTAGTCAATATATATATATATATATATATAATATAATATATATAATATATATGTCTTGTCAAGATTTTTCCCATTCTGTTTCTCCTTTTTTTACATTTTTTAATTATTTTATGTTTATGAGTGTACTGTCTGCATGTAGGTTGGTACACCCATGTCGTGCAATGCCAGAGGTCAGAAGAGGGCATCAGAATCCCCTGGAACGGGAGTTAAAAATGGTTCTTAGCCACCATGTGGGTGCTGGAAATTGAACCCATGTCCTCTGCAAGAGCAGTCTGGTGCTTTTAACTGCTGAGCCATCTCACCAGCCCCTGTAAGTTTCTTCTTAATTCAGATGATAGAGTCCATTGCTTCAAAGACAATTTTTTTTAAGTTTAAATGGAGGAGGTCCCATTTGTCAATTATTGGATGTAATGACTGTGTTATAGGAGTAAAATCCTGCACCTATAAGTCCTGACATATTACCTGCTTTCTCTTATAACAGATTTAGGGCACCAAGTCTTATGGTTAGGTCCTTGATGTATTTGGAGCTGAGTTTTGTGCGTGATGTGACACAGGAATCCAGTTTCATTCTACATGCAGATATGCAGCTATCCAGTTTGACAGCACTGTTTGTTGAAACTAGTATGTTTTCTTCACTCTATGTTTTTTTGCTCCTTTGTCAAAAATCAAGTGGCTATAACTGAATGGACATAAATCTGGGCCATCAATTCTGTTCCAGTGGTCAATGTGTCTCTATTTATGGTATTACCCCACTGTTCTTATTACGATGGCTCTATAGTATGATTTGAGATCAAGGATGGAATTAAATTTAACAGTTCTTTTATTGCTTAAGAATATTTTGGTTATACTGGTTTTTTTGTTTCCATTTGAATTTTGATATATTTTTTTCTTTTTCTGTGAAGAATTATATTGGCATTTTAATAGGTGTTGCATTGAATTTGTAGATTGTCTTTAGTAGAATGGCCATTTTCACAATATTAGTCATACTGATCCATTAGTATGAGAGGGCTTTCCACCTTCTGATATCTTCTTTAGTTTCTTTCTTCCAATTATATTGTTAATTGCATACAGGATATGTTTCCATATGTCTTTTTCATATACTTTCCATCTTGGTTAACAGTTTCCACTGGCTTTCCCCATGTATCCACCACTTATACCACTCTGCTTTAATTTTACCTATATTGTACTATTATATTTTCAGAAGAAGTGGGGATTCATATGTCTTGATTCATATGTTCAAAGCATATACATGTACTCAAGCTGTATCTGATTTTGGAGTATAAGGATTGGAGCTTCTTGCATTGTGGAAAAAGGAGGAAAGGAGGAAATCCTTCCCTCTCCTTCTCCTCCTCCTAGTTCTCCTCTTCCTCTTCCTCCTCCTCCATCTTCCTCTTCTTTCTCCTCCTCCTCCTCCTCCTCCTCCTCCTCCTCCTCCTCTTCCTCCTCCTCCTCCTTCAGGTCTTTTTGAGACAGGGTCTCCCCGTAACCACAGTTGGCCTGGAGCTCATTATGTAGACCAGACTGCCCTTCATCTCACAGAGAACCACCTGCCTCTGGATTTTAAAAGCTTGCATTTCCAACTACACTATGTAATTAAAAAGTTCCTTGGAGGATGTGGGGGAAGCAGGGAAGAGAGGCCGTCTAATGTCTTGGAAACTAATATCCTGGAACCTGTAAGCTTACTTTCTGGGAAGTAAAAAATTAAGGTGCCAGCCATTCTCTGGAATCTGAGAACATGGAATTTGGTAGCAGGGTACAGATTCATAGACATGCTTTTTGTCAAGTGTCTGTCTCTCCTCGCAGCAGCAGGGACCCCTGGATCAGCTATGAAGGAGATCAAGAGGGCTCAAGATGGTTATGAACAGAGTGTGTTCTGGTCTGACGTTTACAAGGAAAAGAAAAAGGAAGGAAGAGAGGGAGTTAGGGAGGGAGGGAGGGAGGAAGGAAGGAAGGAAGGAAGGAAGGAAGGAAGGAAGGAAGGAAGGAAGGAAGAGAAAAAGATGGAAGGAAGGGAAAAGGAAGGAAGGGAGAGAGGGAGGGAGGGAGGATGGAAGGAAGGAAGGAAGTAAAGAAGGAAGTAAAGAAGGAAGGAAAGAAGGAAGGAAAGAAGGGGAAGGAAGGAAGGGAAAAGGAAGGAAGGGAGGGAGCAAAAAGAATTTAGAATTTGCTTCCTTTGAATAAATTAAATCAATGTTATTGACATAAATACAAAGCACAAAACAAAACTCTCCTAGAAGATAATACAGAAAATATATCACTGATAAGTGGGAATTCACTAAAATTAAAGCTCCCCATGCATGAAAGACAACAAGAAAGGACTGAAAAAAAACTAAAAATATTACTATAAAACACTGATTTCAGGATTATTACCTGCAAACAAAATTACAACTCTCACCTCAAAATGCATAAGAGATATTCAACTCTGTAACCAAATATTAGTGACTTTGGCACAGGAGCATAAGTTTAAGTTATATTAAAGTTCATATTCCAATGTGGTAATGAAGTATAGTACTGGAAAAAAATGATAAATCAAGACACTTCAAAGACATTGGTGGAAACATCAAGTAGGCAGATTATAGAAAAGAGGATAAATCTTAGGCCAGGACTCAGATGCTGCCTCCTAGCCTTCTGAGCCATTTGATTGGAGGAAGCTAGAGATATGTATGAACATTGAAAGAACTTACACAATGATCACAAAGATGTTAGATCACACACAGAAGTGGGTAATACATGTTTATTAAGTGACCAAATAGTCCAGTGTAATTTGTAATTAAGCCCTATACATGTACAAACCAGTCTTCACAATCATTGAAGTTTTAATGACTCTGTACTCAAGCAATCCTGCATTCCAGGAATTTCCATACACATACCTAAAATATATAAATATCTCTGGAAATCAAAAAAGAAAATGAACAGCTGCAATAAAAATGGATATAAGTGCCAAAGAGACATATCACTAATGAAGACGATAAAGTATCCTGTGAAAAGATTATCAGCATCCTAATTCAATAGAGGTCAGACACAGGCTACTGACATACCTCTGTCGCCCCACAGCCTGAGAGTTTTTCACCTGCCTCCACTCAGGTACTGCTGAAACTTTGACTCATCTGTGTAAGGGCATTTTGGGATGAGTAAGTATGAAGCAGCATCAGAACCTGATACACAGTGTAAAATGCTATCCTGATGTGAGAACTAGTAGTATATGTAACTCTTCATTCTTCGGCTCAATTTTACTATACATACTATATAGCTCTAAAAACAAATTTTGCTGATTAAAATTTAAGGTAAGTAATTCTTCATGTAATTTAAGGTAAGTAATTCTTCATGTAATTAATGGATAGCAAGATTCTGTGTAAGAAATACTGAATGTTTTCTTCAGGCTAAAGGAATTTGATAAAAGACAGAAGCATGTTTTGTAATATGTAACAACAGAAATGAAATAAATATAATTAATTTTCTGATTTTTTTTCTGAAATAAAATTAGTAATAATGTTTCTGACCCCATTTGTTCATAGGTACTCTATTGGAAGACTCATATATAGGCACAGTTCAGAGGAACAGGGCTTATACTTTTTATTCTTTAGCATAGGGATCCAGCAGGTTGAAAGACAAATTATCAAACTGACTCAAACCAAAGAAAGAGGAACAAGGTTTTCAGATGTTTGTCAGGGGAGCAGAGACCTGGTCTCAGCACATGTGCAAGGGCTTCACACTGCTGTCAAAATTTCCCTACTATTGTTTTACAGCAATTTAATTACCTGCCTCAGTATATTTGCTTCTAAGTAACTCTATCATGTTACACGTGGGTAAGGAGTTTTGAAGTCATTGCTATTTTAATAGGTTACCTAACATCTGTTTTTTACTCATTCCTTTCACTTTTCTATATTATCTATTTCTTGACAAGGTTGTTCACCACATAGTTTTGAAGATCTGTGTGAGTTCTCTTATTCTTAGATGTAAATTCTAGTAAATTAAATCTTTATATTTCAAAAAAACTAAGAAAAATGTAACTATTTAGAGCCACAAATAATGAGTCAATACAAGAGAGAAAACAACATTTAGAATATTTAAGCCAAAAGAAACTGGAAAAAAAAACGATACAATGAGCAGAAGACACAAAGGAGAACTAGAACACATGACTGTGTGTTCATAGTTAACCACATCAGTACCTGGATATTGAATGACCTCAACCTCCACTATTAAAGATAAGGAGTATCATCAGAAGTGGTGGCACATGCCTTTAAACTTAGCATGCTCTGGAGGCCAGACTGATCAATAGTGAATCCAGGCAAGCCACTGTAGCAACAGGTAACCCGTGTCTTGGAAAAAGAAATAGAAATTATCACATTGGTTTAGAAAATAATAAGTAAATGATTTCTTTTAAATAACATTTTATATCAAACAAGCATAATAAAAATTTATTTATTTTTAGTTTATGTGTGGGCATGTTTTGCCTGCAAGTATGTATAGGCACTACCTTTCTGATTGGTGCCCACAGAAACCAGAAGAAAGTGTTGGATTCCTTAGAACTGGAATTACAGATGGTCATGACCAACCAAACAGCTGCTGGAAACTGAACCCTGGTCCTATGCAAGGGCAGAAAGTGCTCTTAACCACTGAGCCATTTCTATAGCCCCATGCCTAAGTAGATTAAAAATAAAAAAATAAAATAGAGACTATGCAAATGCTAACCAATGTAAAATTCAAGTTGCTTTAATAATATCAGGCCAAACATACAGCACAATAAAGAATATCTTCAAGAACATGGAAGAAGCAGAGCATGTTGGCACAGGCCTTTGATCTTATCACTTGGGAGACAGAGGCAGATGGATTTTTGACAAGTTAGCCAGTCAGGTCTGCATAGGGAGTTCCAGGCCAGTTGGGACTACAGGAAGTCCCATTGTCAAAATAACCAACCGAACTAACCAGTTAACAAAACCAACCAACCAGCCAAACAAACAAACAAACAAACAAACAAACAAAAAAAAGAGCACTGAGGGACTAAGCCTTTACAGGAATGTCATTCTTATAGGAACAATTGATTTATATGAAGTATGCACTGGTAGGGTTTAAAAAGAGAAAAGAAGACTGGAAAGCTGGCATAGCCATTGAAGGCTCAGGCTCACAAATAAAATGAAGAGAAACATTGATAGAATAAAAAAATGAATAAAAACAGTTGAGGTATAATGAAAGATTTCAATAATCTTATCATTAATTGAATGAGTATCAGAAAAGAACTGTGAGCATTTAAAAATAGTATGTGCTACAGCAATATAAGGGATATTTTTGAACCATGGCACTCACAGTAGCAGAAGTTATTAACTTTACACTAAGTACATTTATGTCCTAGTGTTCTATAATTTTGTGAAACAATAAGCTGCAGAGTATTGGTTGTCTACTTAAGGAATTACCTGCCTTTGTTTCCTCTGCCCAAAATGAATGTTATCATTAAGGATAAGAACAAAAGTCAAAATTTTCTATAAATTCTGTGGATAAGTATTACTTTCAGACCATCATATAATTTCAAAGCTGTTAGTCAAATTATAGGAAGATATAGTCTGGATTTAATAAAAAAATAAGCACAGTACTTAAGAGCACTTTCTGGCAGGTCACAAACACCTGTATCTCTAATTTCAGGGAACCCAATACTTTCTTCTGTCCTGCACAGGTATCAGGCATGTATGCAAACACATGGAATATAAATTTAAAAAAATTTAAAAATAAAATAAAAGCTAAGAATTTAGGACCCAGTAGGAATAGCTAGGTAATTCCTTGAAACAGAGCCTTTAAAATAACTCAGTGTTTTATTACAGTATCTTTCATATTTGGGGACACAAATCAGACTCTATAGGCCATATGGTGTTTCTCTCTGCGGATGTGTATATGACAGCATTACATTGGTTGGGTAGATACAGGAGGAGATGCAGATATGGCAAGGGATCTAAATACCATCAAACCATATTGTTTGAAAATTGCAAAAATTCAATAAAAACAAAATTCTTCATTTTTTGTCTACATAATATGTAAGTGAAAATTCTGATAGTATGTGCATGTTAAAGTAAATATTAAGGACTGCATAATGAACAAAATTTTTGACTATTACTTCAACAAACATTTAAATGAAATATGACTTTTCTTTCCATATTAAAAAGCTATAGACCATGTTTAATTGTTTGTATTGATATCACTTAACATAACATTTCATTTTGTTCATAATATAATAAACTTGTAAATGAAAATATAATGTATTTAACATTCATTTTGATATGATTCAAAATATGCTATTTTAAATCATTTGTGTGTTTTATGAATATTGCCATTTTGTGCTAGCAATTTTGTATTGTTAACTAAAATATTTACTCCAACTAACCAGCTGAAATTCGCATTTAAATTTATGCAAATAAGAAAGTCCATCATTAGCTTGAACATGTTATCTCCAAATATTAATGTATTTTAAATGATCTCTATTAAGCCAGGGACACTAGTGCATCATAGTTCAATTGATGTGTCAATTCCATATATATTCATTTCTTATATGAGTTTGGGTATAGGCTTTGAATATTGTGTACATTTTCAGACCAAAGCAGCTTTTTGTGAAATAAGAATTCATATGAGGTAGTAATATAATGAATACTTTAAATCACTGTGCGTCCTGCAAATGAGAAGTTTTACTTTCTTTGCTGTCTCTTGAGAACTCATTAAGACAGTGAACATGTTTTTGAGAACAACCCAAATCATATGCAGAACACAAACTACCACTTGTATAAAGAAAGTCCATTGCAGAGGAAAAATACAAAATCCTTTCGTCTAGGAAGGAGCATTGGAGACACATTTGATCACCATAGTCCTTTATATAGGACTGCTAATCCCCGTTGCTAGACTTGGGTCTCAGTTAATTGATTATCTATATTAGCCCTTAATGATATGTACAGCCATAAAGCTCAACACCTAGAATGGTAGGTTTGGAAGAGATTTATTGATTGATCGACACCTAAGGAAAAAGATAAAAGATCTGAATTCTTTCCTGAATCCAAATATTGTAAATAGACCGAAGAAAACACTTTCAGGTATGGGTTCATATCATTATCCCAATTATTTCATATATAATTAAGCTTTGTATATATAAGCAAAATCTCTTACATATAATAGAAAAATATGATATAATAGAAAATTATGATATTCAAGAAATTCAAATAATACTTGATATTTTCTTTAATCAGAAAATGTATTAAACAGTCAAGAACCTCTTAATTCAGATATGTGGGACAAGGTCTCCTTCTTAAATTAGAAACATAAACCTCAGTAGATTTTAAGACATAGTATCATGATACCCCTAAAGAAGTTAATAAAAACAATGACCTATAAAATATTATGCAGGACAAAAAATAAAATTAAATTAAAAAAATGGGGCTGGAGAGATAGCCTGATAGCCTAGTGGTTACGAGCACCAACTGTTCTTGCAGAGGACCCGGGTTCGATCCCCAGCACCCACATGGTGTCTGAGAACCTTCTGTAACTCCAATTCCAGGAGAACTCCAGTTCCAGGGAAATCCGAGACCCTCTTCTGACCTCCGCTGCACTGCACGACACGGATGCACAAACCTACAAGCAGACAGTACAGTCATACACATACAAAAAATAAAATAAAAATTTAAAAGAATATTATGCAGGATACGTAAGATAATGCACTTGAAATCTCCCTACATACTCAAACACACAGAAATTAGTAGTTACTCAATATTTCCAAATGTGCTGACTAGAAGTGTTGAACAAATATAATGAATGTTTAATGTATAGTAAATTATTCATATGTTGCCATGTTTGTTTATATAGCCATTAATTTAAAACTATGTTTAATAATATATGTGTATGTGCATTTATGTATGTAAGAACTCAATTTAATGAGAATCTTCAAAGACATTGATCTTTCTGTGAAATCAGAGTAGGCAAAACCAATTATGCTTCATTGTTCATTTTACACTAAGCAGTTATTCATCAAATTATCCATTGTTTTGGAGTGAAAACTAGTTCTTTACTTGGGAATGTGATTATTTTTTATAATTTAACTTTTTAAGATGGAGGATCCAGGGAGAAGTTTAGAAAATAAAGTGATACCTACCCACATACCATAATCAGTTGGAACTCTGTTACACTGAAGGCAGATGTTTCTATAGTTGATAATAGCATTTAACCAGAATAAGTAAAGATACTATTTTCACTTCAAAATGTTATGGGACACTAGAATAATGTAAGTGTCATAATAGGGAATTTTAGAAAATATATCAGTAAACTCAAAAAATGTTAACATTGACACAAATGATGAACATTAAAATGAATATAAATGTCAAGAGAGAAATGATAAAAAGTAAGTAAAATCAAATTCCACACTGAATTTAGTAAACATTAGCTATACATACTAAAAATGCATATAGTATAAGAAACATATGCCATCAGTTTAAATATACTAGAAGAAATTTAAAAAGACAAACTTTTTTTGACTTGCATATAACTCTACTGTCAAAATGTGAATCACTAAACATGTGTTGGAATCAACCTATAGTTTTATTTTCAGATGTAATCATCTTGGTATATATGTGGTGGAAGGAACAACTACAACAAAAAAGACTGTGTCAAAGTTCAGACTGAAATAACAAACTTCTGCCCAAAACAGGAATCTTCTACATTGAAAAATTTTCAAAAGACTGAGAAAAAGATGAAAGACATGTACTACAGAATGCATGAGCTCTGGTGGGGTGGGGCATAAGAAAGGGGGAATGGGTCTAAATTTGATCAAGAAATATATGAAATATATAAAACTTCAATAAAATATTGATAAAAATAAAATAACATTAAAACATCACTTCTGAACTATGCTAGCATATTTAATTGTTAATTTATTAAATGTCTTAAATAACTTGGATTCATGAATAGTTTAAAGTGTTGAAATGTTAACTTTTATGTATCTCATGTATATTAATCTATTATTGATTCAATTAAAATTTTTATTTGAGAATAAGAAAGAAAAACTATTTATTTGAAAATAAATAGAAGGTTGTAACAATTGTTTTTAAATGAAGACAATGGATTAATCATCAAAATGGATTAATCATTGAAAAAATCCCATAGATAAAAGCCCAGACAGATAGTTTCACTGCTGAATTTGATCAAATACTTGAAGACAAATGTCTCTATTCATTATATAAGCCTATATTTCCCTGATACCAAGATGAACTGGAAACTATACGTCAACATTATATCTGAATGTAAACACAAAATTCAACAAAATGCCCCAAAATCCATTTGGCACTGTATTTATGTATGTTATCAAGCCAAGTTCAATTACCCCCCAAAAGAAAAATATTAAAATACAAAAATTGATTAATATGAAAAATGTTAGATAAAAGACAAAATACATAGTTATTTCAAAAAATAGGAAAAGTATTTGAAAAAGTCAATGCAATTTGAAAAATGTGCAGAGCCAAATTAAGGAATAGATATGAACATTCTCAACCAGATTCAGAGAATATATGAAAAGATTTTCAGCTAACATCATTCTTAATGGTAAAATACATGGTGCTTCTTCTCCAAGATCAGAAATAAAACAAGTACACGAATTTGTAAAGGTGATTTTTGGTTGAGTTTTGTGATTTTCTTTTTTTCAAAGCCAATTTTTTATTGAAGCTTTGTGCATTTCATACAAAATTTCAAATAAAATCTAGAGCCCTCCCCCTTGCCCTCCCCCACCCACCAGAGCTCATGCATTTTGCCAAACATGATTTTAATCTTTTTCTCAGTCTCTTTTAAAATTTTTGATGCAGAAGTTTACCATTTCGAGCAGACGTTCACCACTTCAGTCAGTTCTTTGACCCAGTCCCTCTGCCTTGTTGTTATTCTCTCCAATTCACATCATTCCAAAATATGCATATATGCATGCCACATGTATCATAGGTTTTAGCATATTCAGCTTATGTTTTTTTTTTTTTTTTTCTTTATTAGGCTGAAAGATGTCATGTTTGAAGGGTCCTCCTCGGCAAACCCAAACCACCATCAGTTCTGCCCTTGTGTTCTGCACTGGGGTTTTCCCTTCCCAAGGTCAGTTTAGGATCTGGTCCTCAAGGGTCACTCAGGTTTTTTTTTTGGGGGGGGGGCTGTTGGGGAGGGAGCCCCTGGCTCTTTTTGGCTTTTCAATCACCAGTTCCATCCACTTAAGGACAAAGTCAGGTCTTGCTAGACCAAGTTTCCCTTTTTGAAGCATGAGTAGACATTCCTCTTTATAGACTGGACACTAGCTGAAGTCCCATTAGTGGAGCTCTAAGACCTCCTTGCACAGGAAGAATGGTGAGTCACATTTTCAGGACATTTCAAGAGATACCCCATGCATAGTCCCCTGGGACTTAGTTGACCTCTGAGGGCAAGGAACAAAGTTATCCCTCAAGACACTTGGCCAAATTGATATGGACATCAAGTATGGTCACTAAGCATCCAGAAAGGTTGTTATAACCAGCCTGATACGTTTAGTTATTCTCTAATATTTTAGATAAGGCTTGGACAAATGCTCAAGCAGCCTTATATAAGAAATACTAAGAAGCACTACCAATAATTACTGTGATTAGGCATAATGTCATAACAAACTTGTTTTTTTCCTCATTCTTTTGATCCTGTATTACTCTAAAATATGCTTACATACCCTCCACCCATGTACCCAAAATTCTTAACTCTGAAAATAAATGGCAGCCTAGTTCTAGAACCTGTTAAAGGATGCCCAATATAATAAGGGCACACAGTTGCTTTCAGATCACGAGGAATATAACATTAATATTGCTCAGTTTGCCTTACAATAGGTAATTGGTGCTAGCATGGACAGATGAAGGATACCATCCATCATTTGTTTTTCTGGGACTGTATTACTTCACTTAACATACCTTCTAGTTCCATCCATTTACCTGCAAAGTTCATGTTGCCATCTTTCTTTATCACTGCATAGAACTCCATTGTGTAGATGCACCACATTTTTCTCTATCCACTTGTCAGTCAAGGGGCACTTGGGTTGGTTCCAGCTCTTTGCTATTATGAAGAGAGCTGCAATAAACATGGCTGTGCATGTATCTCCGTGGTAAGATGAGTCTTCTGGGTATATACCCAGGAGTGGTATGACTGTGTCTGATGGCAAGCTCATTATGAGTCTTTTAAGGGTTCTCCACACTGCTTTCCAAAGTGGTTGTGAGAGTTTACATTCCCACCAGTAGTGGATGAGTGTTCGCCTTTCTCCACAACCTCCCCAGCACTTGGTATCATTTGTTTTCTTGACCCTAGCCAGTCTTATTGGAGTGAGACGATATCTTACAGTGGTTTTAATTTGCATTTCCTTAATTATTAGTGACGTTGAACACTTTTTAAGATATTTCTCAGCCATCTCTAATTCCTCACTTGTGAAGTCTCTGTTCAGCTCTTTGCTCCATCTTTTGAGTGAGTCATTTGTTTTCTTTTCTTCTTTGTTTTTGAGTAGTTATATGTTCTGGAAATCAATGCTTTTTCAGATGTATCTGTGATGAAGGTTTCCTCCCACTCTGTGGGCTTTTTCTTCACTTCCTGGATTGTTTCTTTTGATGTACAGAAGATTTTGAGTTTAAGGAGGTCCCATTTGTCAGTTCTTGACCTTATTTCTTGTGCAGCTGCTGTCTGATTTAGGAAGTCTTTTCCTACACTTATGTCTTCTAGGCTGTGGCCAACTTTTTCTTCTATTGCCTTCAGAGTTTTGGGTTTCACTTTCAGGGCTTTGATCCACTTGGAGTTGACTTTTGTACAGAGTGAGAGGTAGTGGTTTAACTTTATTCTTCTACAAGTGATGATCCAGTTTTGCCAACACCATTTGATGAAAACGCTATCTTGCCTCCATTTTGTCTTCTTGGCACCCTTGTCAAATATGAGGTGGAAGAAATTGTATGTGCTCAAGTTTGGATCTTCAGTTTTAGTCCATTGGTACTGGCACAAAACCACACCTCAACATCTGTTGAGGTGTGGTTTTGTGCCAGTACCAAGCTGTTTTTATGACTATAGCCCTGTAGTATAGTTTGAGGTCTGGTATAGAGATCTCCCTGTATTGCTCTTTTCACTCAGCATTGCTTTGGCTATTCAGGGTTTTTTGTTTTTCCATATTAAATTAAGGACTTTTTTTTCCAAGCCTGTAAAGAAACTCTTGAGGATTTTAATTGGGATTGCATTGAATCTGTATATTAATTTGAGTAGAATGGACGTTTACTATATTAATATTTCCTATCCATGAGCAAGAGAGGCCTTTCCATCTTCTGAAATCTTCTTTAATTTTCTTCTTCAGGAGTTTAAAAAGTTTTTGTAGAGATCTTTGGTGTCTTTGGTTAGGTTTGATCCTAGGCATTTTATTGTTTTTGAGGCTATTGTGAGTGGGAAAGTCTCCTTGTATTCCTTCTTCAGTGGCTTGTTGGTGTAAAGAAAGGCTACTGAAATTTTAGGTTAATTTTTGCATACTGCCATTTTACTGAAACTGTTAATCGTTTCTAGGAGTTTTCTGATGGAGTTTTTAGCATCCCTTAGTTAAACTATCATAACATCAGCAAAAATGGATAGCTTGACTTCCTCTTTTCCAATTGGTACTCCTTTAATTTCCTTTTCTTGCCCTATTGGCATAGCAAGTGTTTCAAGCAATATATTGAAGAAGAGTGGCAACAGGAGGCAGCTTTACTGAGTCCCTACCTTTAAGGGAAATGCTTCTGTCTGTTCTCCATTTACTATGATGTTGGCTTTGGGTTTCCTGGATATGGCTTTATTTATTTATTTATTTATTTATTTATTTATTTATTTATTTATTTTGGTCTTTTTGAGACAGGGTCTCCCTGTAGCCCCAGCTGTCCTGGAACTAGTCTGTAGAACAGGCTGACCTTGAACTCACAAATATGGTTTTTTTAAATTAGGAATGATCCTTCCAATCAAATTCCCTCAATGACTTTAAGTATGAAGGGATGCTGGATTATATCAAAGGCTTTTTCTGCATCAATTGAGATGATCGTGTGGATTTTGTCTTTCATTCCATTTATGTGTTATGATATTTATTGATTTTCATATGTTGAACCATCCCTGCATCTCTGGTATGAATCCAATTTAGTCATGATGGATGATCTTTCTGATGTGGGTCTGTATGCAGTTTGCAAGTATTTTGTTGAAAATTTTTGCATCTGGTTTCATTAATGAGATGGGTCTATAGTTCTCATTTTTGGTTGTATTATTGCCTGGTTTTGGTATTAGAATTGTTCTAGTTTGTCTTCCATTGCTGTGACAAAACACTCTGCCCAACACCAACTTGGGGAGGAAAGGGTTTATTCAGCTTCCATCTCCTGGGTCACAGTTAATCACTTAGGGAACCCAAGGCAGGAACTCAGGGCAGGAACCTAAAGGCAGGAACTGAAGCACAGGCCATAGAGGAATGCTGTTTACTGGCTTGCTCCCTTGGCCCATGCCCAGCCTGCCCTCTTATACGGTACACAACAACCTGCCCAGGGCACCACTCATTGTGGGCTGGGCCCTCCCACATTGCTCGACAATCAAGACAATACTCCACAAATGTGGCCACTGGCCAATCCAATGGAGCCAATCCCACAATCGAGGCTCCCTCAACCCAGGTGTGTCAAGTTGACACTAAAGCTATCCAGCACAGAATGAATCTGGCTTCATGGAAGGGATTTGGGAGATTTCCCTCTGGTTTTATCTTTCTGAACAGTAATAATGTTTGTAAGTCTTTTTGAAATGTTTTATAGAATTCTGTGTGAAACCATCTGGGCCTGGGCATTTTATAGTTGGGAGTTTTCTTACTACATTTTCAATTTCTTCATATGTTATGGATCTGTTTAAGCGTCCACCTCTTCTTGTTAAGCTTTGTTGATTCCCAGGATTTCAGATATTCATCCATTTCTCCTAGGTTTTCAAACTTAGTAGATTATAGGTTTTTGAAGTATTCCCATATGATTGTCTGGATCTTTTCATTGTCTGTTATGATATTTCCCTTCTCATCATGAATTCTACTGATTTGGAGTTGCCCTTTCTTTCTTTTGGTTAACTGGGCTAGAGGTCTGTCTATCATGTTTATTCTCCCAAAGAACCAAATTTTGGATTCATTGATTTTTTTGTATTGTTTTCTTTGTTTCTATTTCATTGATTTCTGCTCTGATTTTTGTTATTTCTTCCTGTCTGTTGCATTTAGGTTTCATTCGTCATTGTCTCTCAAGTGTTTTTTAGCTGCTATTATATCGATCACTTGTCCTCTTTCTGTTTTTCTAATGTAGGCACCTAGGGCTATAAACTTACCTATTAGGACTGCTTTTAAAGTATCCCATAGGTTTTATTGTGTTGTGTTATCTTTGTCATTCAGTTCAAGGAATGCTTTTATTTCTTTCTTTCTTTTTAACTTGACCTATTCATTATTCAGGAGTGTGCTGTTCAGTCTGCATATGTTCTTGTAGATAGTAGGGCTTATCCTGGTGTTGATATTGAGCTTTATTACAGTGTGGTCTGATAGAATGCATGAAACTATTTCAATCTTTTTGTATTTGTTGAGCTTTTTATTGTGCCCCAGTATATTTTTGAGAATGTTTAGTGGGGTGGTGAGTAGGAAGTGTATTTTCTGGTATTTGGTTGGAATATTTGGTAGATGTCTGTGAGGTCTGTTTGGTGTCATATCATTCACTTCAGATATCTCTCTGTTTATTCTTTGTCTGGTTGACCTGTCCAAAGTGCTCCTTGGGGTATTGAATTCCCCTACTATGAGTGTGCTGGGGTTAATCTGTGCCTTGATGTCCTAGAGAATTGTCTTTATAAAGTTTGGTGCACCAGAGTTTGGTGCACATATATTCATGATTGGGAAATCTTCATGGTCAATTCTTCCTTTGATAAAGATGTAATGGCCTGCTTTGTCTCTTCTGATTTCTTTTACCTTGAAGTCTATTTTGTCTTATATTAAAATAGCAACTCCTGATTTCTTTTTGGTACCATTTACTTAGAATATTTTTTCCATCCTTTCACCTTAAGTTGGTACCTATCTTTGAGAGTAAGAGGGGATTCTTGTAGACAGCATATAATTGGGTTCTGTTTCCTAATCCATTCTCCCAGTCTATGTCTTTTGACTGGGGAGTTTAGTCCATTAATATTTAAGGTTATAATTGAAAGATGTGTGTTCCTTCTTTTTACCTTAATATCCATTTGCATTTTTGGTCTAGGTTTCTACTTCTGCAGTTATGCCTTTATTAATTTCTCTTTCTAGGTGCCTGTGGGATATTTGCTCCTCTCTTCTGTCCTTTGAATTGCTTCAAGTATTCTCTGAAGGATTGGTTTTCTGGACATCTGTTCTATAATATTGTTTATGTCATGGAAGATTTTTCTCTCTCCTTCAACTAAAATCCACATTTTTGTTGGGTATAGTAACCTGAGTTGGCATCTATAGTCCCTTAACACGGGGAATGCTTTGCTCCATGCTTTTTTTGCTTTCATAGTTTGCACTGAGAATTTGGTTGTAATTCTGATAGGTTTCCCCTTATATGTAACTTGTTGTTTTTCTCTTGTGGCTTTCAGAATTTTGTCTTTGTTTTGGGCATCTAGCATTTTAACTATGACATGGAGTTGGGTGTTTCTTTTCTGATCCTTTCTGTTTGGAGTTCTATGTGCTTCTTGTATTTGTATGGGTTTTTTTCTTTTTTGGGGGGTTTGGGGAAATTTTCATCTATTATTCTGTTGAAGATCTAATCAATACCATTCTCTTGGGATTCTTCTCCCTCCTCTATCCCTATGATGTGGATTTTTTATCTTTTCATAGTGTCCTACATTTCCTGGTTGTTCCACTTTTGCATATTTTTAAATGTTTATAATCTTTTAAAAATTTTTTTGTTTATTTTTTAATAATAGGTAATAAGTAATGAATACAAGCATCCTTCATGTAAAACAAATTTTCAAGGAGCTATGTGCAAACTTATACAGCCTGGGGCCCCCATTGTCCAGCTGGAGGGGCTTGTATGTACAATCATGTTGATCAAATAAGAGTCCAATTTATATTTCTGTAGTTTTGTAATTCACCCCAATTGCAGCCCTTACATTCTACCATGTTCCCTCTTTTGCAGATTGTTCCCTAGGCTTTAGAATAGGGACATAAGTGGGTGAGAAGAAAAGCAGTCTACTTTCTCTGGAGATTTTGGTTTGGACTTTGATCAGTTCAGGCTGTTTCCTTTCATGGGTTGGCAGTTTATCCAGGAATAACATTTCATTCCTACTAATGAATCACAAGCAATTAGATATACAGGCATTTAAACAGTACTAATTATTGTGCTAGGTTACATTGGTATAGACACAGATGTTTGGATAGTATGCTAATCCATAGACTATAGCTTTTCTGTAAAATATGACAAGGTCTTACTGTGCCTTATAACATCTCCTTACCACTAGAGGACTCAAGCTTGTGGCATCAGCTGTGAATTATTCCTCCAAGGAGAGAGCTAATAGCTAATTAGATTTGGGATATACAGACATTTGGCTGCCACTGCTGCACAGTATTTCTAGGCAGGTGAGGTCTAGCTGATGCTGATGGTGAAGTTTTGCTTGTCTCAAGGAGACCAATATTTGCTTTATTGATTTAGTGGCCTTTGGAAACACTCTCTCGCATTCCAGAGGTCAGCTGGCAAGTGTGGTCTCGATATATCTTTCCCAAGCTTACACCACATCTTCGACAACAGGGCGTTACCACTGCTCTTCATGCAGGTATCCCAGTTTGATGGCAAATAGCCTTTATCTTTTGGGGGGCTTGGATCCCCTAGCCAACATCTCCTTGCCAGAATAATCCATTTCTGATAACAGAGCTCTCCTGATTAATAAATTTTGCTTAATTATCCAGCTCATATAGACTTTGGTATTACATTTGGCTCTGAGTAGAGAATTATCCTTTCACAATTCCTATGACTATCAGTCAATTAAAGAAAGCAACTGTGGTGGTTTGAATGAGTGTCCCACATAGGCTGTAAGTATTCAGATATTTGTCTCCAGTTGGTGGCACTGTTTTTAGAGATCTTAGAAGGTGTGGCCGTGCTAGAGGAAGTACGTTATTGGGGGCAGGCTTAGTGAGTTTAACAAGCCTCGTGGTCTACAGTTGCTCTCTCTCTCTGCTTCCTGTGCTCTTTGTGAGATGTGACCCTCAGCTTGCTGCTCCAGATCCAGCCGCCATGCCTCCCGCCACAATGGACTCTAATTCCCTGGACCCATTAATCGTAAGCTCAAATAAACTCTTCCTTTTATAAGTTCCTTTTGTCATGGTGTTTTATCACAGCAACAGAAAAGTGACTAATACAGTAATTTGGTACCAGAGACTGGGCTCTTGGCTGTGAAGAACCTGACCATGTGGATGTTTGGAGAAATGTAGAAGACTTTGGAACTTTAGGCTAGAAAAGCTGTTGATTACTGTAAGCAGAGCTTAAGGGGTCATTTTAGTAGAAGCTTGGAAGAAAGCATGGCTGCAAAAAATGTAGTTCCAGAGGAAAATAAAGACTTAGGCAGCAACCGGGATATTTTGATAAAGAGTCTGGCAGCAGTTTGCCCACAGCCCAAATGCTTGCCTGATGCTAAGTTGAAAAGCGGTGTATCTTTGGCGGAGGATATTTCAAGACAGCCTAGTGTGGAAATGGTAGCGTGGCTATTAATGGTGAATATTGTGCAGATGTACAGTGAAAAGGAGAAAATGGAGCAGAAGGAAATGCAGAATGTACAGTTTGGATCTGAAAACTGCACTAGGAAGATTAAAGGTGTGGCCAAGGTATGTGAAGGAGAGGTTCCCTTTCATAAGGAGACTAAAGTGATTAGGAGAGGCCTGCAGATTTACAAGTAAACAAAAGATTTAGTACCTTCAGGGCAAGACCACACCCAGCTAATCCTCCAACAAGTCCAGGGCAGAGAAAAATTGCAAATGTGGTTAAAGTAGGAGAGATTCCATCCTGAACTTGCAGCCAGATTTGGCAATTTCATTCACGTGGTGCTGGCTTTAGAAGTATGAAGTTTGCAAGAGTGAAGGGGTCATCAGTTCTTCCTCCACAGTTTCAGAGAGCTGCCATGGTCAGGCAGAGTGCAGCAGGGGCGTCCCTGAATAAAGAAGGCCCTGATAGGCCATTGTGTGAAGCTCCAGTTCCAGGGGAATCTGACACCCTCTTCTGACCTCCAAGGTATTGCACGACACAGGTGCACAAACCTGCATGCAGACACATACACATACAGAAATAAATAAAATTTAAAAAAATTAAAAAAATAATAAAATAAAAGTTAAATTTCATTAGGACAGATTATGATAGTTGTTACAATTAGGATCCACAGAGATGGATCCTGCCTGTAGCAGTTTGAGGCTTTTCTTCCTTTTAATGTTTAGCTAGGCCAACTTTTCTGCATTATTTCTTCTACCTGTAAGATAATTTAACTAAAGGAATTAAGCTTGCTTCCCAAATTAACAATATACAGTCAATGATAAACAGCTTGGGTAAATTTTTCATAATCTTTACTTGAGCTTTTTAGTTATTCTGTGTTATCTTCCAGGTCTGATATTCTTTTTCTGCTTCCTTCATTCTACTTCTGAGGCTTTTTCCATTCCTTTCCTCTGGATTGGATGGGTGCTCTATTTCCTTTTTCATTTCATCCTGTGATTTCTTTTGTATTTCCACTTCCTGTTGGAGCTTCTCAATCTCTTCCTGTTAATCCTTGCTTCTCTGGTTTGTTTCCTTTTTTTATTTCAGCATGGGATATTTTCAGTGTTTCCATTTCCTTCTGGAGTTTTTCATTCTTTCCCTATAGTTATTTCTGGCCTTTGTCATTCTCTCCCTCTAGGTCCTTCTTGAGTTTTTCATTCTCCTTATTTCTCTGACTTGTTCTTTATATTCTTTGATTTCTTTGAATATGTCTGCAATTGTTCCTCTAAGATCTGTGTCCTGGGCCAACCCCAGGGAGATTCCACTGTGGGAATATCCCATAGGGTTGGTAGAGCTTGCCGTGGAATTATCCTGCACCACATTTCCCATGTTGTGCCTTCCTAGTGCCCCTGGCATATGGGTTTCCCTTCTTCTGTATTCTGATGTGAATGCCAAATGCCTATTCACTGTGTTGAAGGCTTGCTTTGCTTGTCTCCTTTAGATGCCTTTTTTTTCTCTCCTAGTTTATGGAATGTTGACTTTTCTAGGTTTCAGGTTTTCAATTTTGTTTATATATTGGAAGTCTAACTCACTCTTCCCTTTCTGTTTGAAGGTTCTCCAAAAAATCAGGTAGGAAACAACCCAGTTGGTACTCTGCTGAGCACTGTGCTCACTTTGCTTCCTGCCAGCCAGTTTCTCTAGGTGGTTTCTAGGGCTTGGAGATGAGGGACTAGAGGTGCCTCAGGTTCACTGTTTTGTTTATTGCCTTGCCTTCTGCCCCAGAATCACTATTATGGTCCCACTTGGACATTGCAATTCCAGTTGGGGTGGGAGGTGCTTCCTTTCATCTGCACCCAGATACTCTGTGCTTCAGGTGGTCCTGGGAAATCCTGATCTAACTCTGTGCACTCAAGTTTCACAGTGGCAACAGGCCCACCTTTTATGCCGGCTAGCAGGGTGACTCCACTCCAACAGCCTCACAATAGAATGATACAATTATCCAACAATCTGCCTGGCTGAAGCACCAGGCTCCTACCTGTGCTTCTGGTGGTCCTGGGATATTCCCTATCTAAGCTCTGTGCACTCGTGATTTTCTTACAATATATTTCAGTCATATTCAATATATTTTGATCACTTTCCCTTTCTTCATCATCCTTAAAACTCCCTGAATGATTTCATGTTATATATGGCTTATTAACTTGTATTTGTGTTCTGTAATGCTCTTAGGTATGGGTCCATCCACTGGAGCTTTGCTGATCTACCCAGAATCATACTCATAAAGTAGATTGCCCCCCAGTTGGCTGTCAGTAGTTGCTCAACTAGACTTGGGGTCATTAGATATCCATTTAGTACTGTGTATTATACAGAAACACAGTAATAGTATGTATCGGTAAGTTTTCTGATAAGACACTATAACCAAGGTAACTTGTAGAAGGAAAAGTTTTTTGCATATGTCTCCAGAGGCATTGGACTCCATGTTGGTGGGAAAGGCATGTGACAGAAGTGCCAGGAGCAGAAAGCCAAGTTATCACATGTTTAAGCAGGCACAGAAGCAAGGGGTCACATTAAATCTGGCAAGGCTTAAAATATCTCAAAGCATGCCCTCAGTGATATGCTTTTTTCCAGGGAGGCCACACCTCCTAAAACTTCCCCAAACAGTGTGTGGTCCACTTGGGACAAAATGTCCACATACTTGGAGCCTATGTGGGACATTCTCATTAGACCACATAGGCTTTTCCCTATGGCCTGTGACCTGCCTAAATAAAAGTTTGTAAGCCTGATATCAGTGTCAGAAATGGGCTCCATTTACTTAATAAGGTCTTACGTCTAATCATAAAGGAGTTGATTACTTTCACAACATTTGTGCTGCTATTGCACCAGTTGGAATGTCAGTTATAGCTCTGTGGAATCACAAATGGGAAAGCTATGGAAGGTAGCCAGCAGATATGATGCTTTGAGGTCATTACCAGCTTGAATTCTTCTTGTTGGTTCTACAATTCTTGTATGCAGTATTTTCAGTGAATGTCTTATAGTCAAGTTGTAGTGGGCAACTAAGAGCAGGAGCAATGACCAGAATTGTTTGAGGGTCTAGGGACCCCTGGCTGAAAGGGTCAAAAGAGAGCAGCCATTCCTGGCATTTAGATCCTTTCTTTCTAGCCTATGTTTTCTTATGGGGGCAAAGTACCCTGTTATAAGACATTATCCTTTATTTTCTCTTCACATTGTACATGTGTATACTATAAGAACTTTCTACAGTGGTAGGTTTCCATATGAATTTTTTTTGGTCTTTTAAGACAGGGTCTCCCTGTAGCCCCAGCTGTCCTGGAATTCATTCTGTAGACCAGGCTAGCCTTGAACTCACAAAGATCTGCCTGCCTCTGCCTCGCAATATGACTTTTTCTAAAGGCCTTCAGTGTTAGTTATACTTGGACTTACTTCCTCCTCTATCCTTCCATTCTCTTATCCATGTAGCCCTTTCTACTCAATCATTATCCTTTATAACTTTATATCACTGCAATATGTCTTCACTCAGATGAAATCTTCACCCCATGGCCTTTTACAAGAGTTCTTGACTTCCCTGGATTTTTCTACTTGACATCTCTATGCAAAGTTTCAAGATTAGCTTACACGTATGACAGAGAAATTCAACACTGTCTTTTAATGTTTGGGTTATCTCACTTAGGGTGATTGCATTCTGTTCCATCCATTTACCAATGAATTTCATAATTTTATTTCTATTAACATTAAATAATACTCATTGTGCATTCCTCAGCTGGACAGCTAGGCTGCTTCCAACTTCTGGCTCCTTGAAATAGAGAAGCAATTTTTGTAGCAGGACAGTGTCATCTGAAATATATTTGTCTGGTGGTCCTTTAAATGTTCATTATGCATGTGCTGAAATCCACAAGATAGAGATGTTCTTCTCCCTATGCTAGAGCTCCCAGCTTCTCAATGCTGCCACGCCCTGGAACTGTTCCTAGGCCTGCAGGGGTATCAGTCTCAGGACTAAACTGCAAACAGGGAGGGAAGGGAACAGTGAGAACAAACCTGGAGAGAAAAGGAAAACAGATTCAGAGAGAGACTGGGAGAAAAAAATGACTTGATTTATTGATGCCAGTAATGTGTTTATATACTAAAGCTACTGTGCTCTGGGCAATGAAGTGGGGGCAGAAGGGTGTGAATGAGGAAAGGGAAGTGTGAGCCATCTTGGCTTCTACCAGGGCCAGCAGAGCTCCTGGTTGTGGGCATAGTAAACTGGAGTTGTGACATCGAAGGAAAAGCTTTCAGGGTTTGGGACTTTGCTGAAATAGGCGAGGCAGGGAATGCTGTATTATCCTAACTTCAGGGAGCTATGAGACAACCCATGGAGATTATCAGATAACTCACAAAAGCACCCCAAGACAAGGTTTTTTGAAGATTCCTGCCTCAAGTCAGACACAGTCTCATTCTCACAGGACAGAGTCCTTTGGGTAAATACACATCAGTAGTATCACTTGATCATGTACTAAATCTATTTCCAGCTTTATGAGGACTATCCATGCTCATTTCTATAATGGCTGCACCACTGTTCACTCACACCAGCAGCAAATAAGTGTTTGCCTTTCTCTACATCCTCACAAGCATTTGTGGATGTTATTTGGATATTATTCACTCTTACTGTGGTAATATAAAATATCAAAGTTTAATTCGTATATCCATGGTGAATAAAATGCTGAACATTTTAAATATATTTCTGACCTATTCACATTTCATCTTCAGAGTACTCCCTATTTAGCTTCTGGCCCCAATTTTTAATTTAGAAATTTGTGTTTTTGAGATCTTTGTATATTTTGGATACTGTCCCTCTGTCAGAGATAGCTGGTATAGAATTCTTTAATCTCATTCTTTAATTTAAAATAATGGTGTCCTTTGTTGTACAAAATGTTTAGTTTCATGTGGTCACATTTGTCAACTGTTGAACTTAATTCGAGAGTTATAGGAGTTCTGTGCTGTGGCCATAAGCCCCAGTGCATTCCCTACTTTCTCTCCTATCAGAGTCAGGGCAGGGGGTCTTATGTTGAGGTCCCTGATCCATTTGGTGTTGAGTTTTGTCTGTGGTGATAGGTGAGGATCTAGTTTCATTCTTCTGGGAGTAGGTATCCAGCATTCCAGCATAATTTGTTGAACATGCTATCTTTCCCCACTATACATTTTGGGCCTCTTTGTTAAAATCAGATGGCTATAAGGTCTGGACATAAATTTGGATCCTCAATTCTATTCCATTGATCAGTGTGTCTGCTTTATGGCATATCATGCTGTTTTTATTACTACATCTCTGTACCATTATTTGAGATGATAGGTAGTATTATTTCCAATTGTTCTTTTATTACTCAGGGTTGTTTTGGCTACCCTATTTTTTTGTGTATGATTCCATATGAAATTTGAGATTCTTTTCCAATTTCAGTGGAGAATTGTGTTGGAATTTTAATGATCATTGCACTGTACTTGTAGGCTGTGTTGGTTAGGATAGCCATTTTCTCAATATTTTCCATGATCACAAGCGGTCTTTTCATTTACTGATAAATTCTTCAATTTCTCTCTTTCATGTCTTAAAGTTTTTATTGTAGAAATCCTTCACTTCCTTGGTTAATTTTTTTCCAAGATAATTTATGGTTTCTGAAGCTATCATGAATGGGATCTTTCCCCTCCTTTCTGGCTGTATGCTGTTGGTATACAAGAAGGCTACTGATTCCTATGTATTAATTTTTATCCTGGTATTATTTTTAATTGTTAAGATAGTTTTAGTCTTTGTGCATTTAATATAATATATTTTAATAAAATTTAGATCCCCTTCCCCATCTGTAATACCTGCCACCATATTTCATGCATTCTGTCACATATGTTAAGGTATACCTAGTCAACTAATTTGTACCCAGATGTCCTTTGGTGCAAATTCATCTACTGGAGTCTGTCAGCCTTTCTAGAGTCACTCCTTAAGAAGAAAATCTACTCTCCCTCAGCCCACAGTATTCAGTTGCTAATAGTTCTTCTGCTAGGGATGGGGCCTGCTGCCTACTTCCCCAGATCTATGTTGGGTTTTTGTCTGATTGAGTCAACATGGGTTTTGTGCATGCTGTCACCATTGTTGCAAATTCATATAAACAAGTCCTCAGGGCATGAATACCTCTGTTTTCTTAGATTTGTGCACCAACCCTGGTTCTTACAATCTTTCCATACCCTCTTCTCCAATTGTCCCCAAGCCATGGGTAGATGAGGATTAATACAAGAGTCCAATACTGGGCTACATACTCTGCTGCAGTCTATTATTATCTAATATGTGGTCTATTGTGGCCTTCTTTGTTCATCATACTCTGTTACATGGAAAAGGTTCATGGATGAGAGTAGAGGTACGTATTAATATTCATTCTACCCTCCATTCTGCTATATTCCATGAGTCTGTAGGTGTGCCACATAGCTATTTTGATGAATGTGTTTATCAACTCTAGGAGTTTTCTGTTGGACTTTTTAGTGACCTCTACCTATATATTCAGATAATCTGGAAATAAGGATATTCTGAATTCCTCCTTCCCCATTTGTTTTCACCCTTGTCCCCTTCATTTGTTTTATTGTTCTAGCTATGACTTCAAGCCCTATATTGAACAGAAATGGAGAGAACATTTTTATCTCCTTGCTGATTTTAGTGAGAATTTTTTAAGCTTTTCTCAATTTAGTATGAGAAACAAGTATTGGTATTAGTGTTGAGATATGTACTCTGTTTGCCTAGACTTCTTGATTTTTTGTCATGAATGGATGTTGGATATTGTCAAAGGTATTTTCTTCATCTAATAAGGTAATTATGTGGTTTCTGTCCTTGAGTCTCTTTATACTATGGCCTACATTTATTGATTTATGTATGTTGAACCATCCTTATAATTCTCCCACACAAAGATCAAGCCAACTTGATCATTATGTATAAGCTTTTCTATGTATTTTTGCATTTCATTTACAAGTATTTTATTGAGAATTCTTATGCCATCAGAGAGATTAGACTCTATTTTTCTTTTTTGTTGAAGCTTTGCATGGTTTTGATATCAAGGTAATACTGAATTCATAGAAAGTATTTTGAAATGTCCTTCCTTTTATACTTTTTGAAATAATTGAGGATTATTGGTGTCCATTGTTTGTTTTGAAGATTTTGTAGAATTCTGTGCTGAATCAATCTGTTCCTGGGCTCTTTTAAACTGGGAATTTTTTAAATTACTGAATCTATCTCACTGCTTGATTTGGGTCTGTTTATTATTTGTGTGGCTTTGACTTAAATTTGATAGGCTTTATATCTTTCAATTCATCTACTTATTTTAGATTTTGCAGTTTAGTGAAATATAGATTTTTCAAGTTATGTTTTTATCATTTCCTGAATTTCTTCAGTGTCTGTTTAATGTTTCCTTTTTCATCTCTGAGTTTGCTAATTTCAGTGTGTCCTCTCTTTGTTGTGGTTAATTTGACTACAGGTTTGTTAATCTTGCTAAACTTTTCAAGGAAACAATTCTTTGTTTCATTAATTCTTCATATTGTTTTTGTTTTGTTTTGCCTTTGGTCTTTTTGAGATAGGGTATCTTTGTAGCCCCAGCTGTCCTGGAACTCACTATGTAGACCAAGCTGGCTTTGAACTCACAGAGATCTGCCTACCTCTGCCTCCCAAGTGCTGGGATTAATGGCATGCACCACCATGCCTGGCTCTTCATATCATTTTTATTCATTCCAATTTAATTTATTTCTGCTTTGCTTTAAGTCTTCCTGTACCTTCTTTTCACTATTCTTTTTATTTATTTGTTCCATTTAAGCATGACTTTTGGCCAAGCATGTTGGTCCAAGATTGTAATTTCAGATTCTTGACAGACTGAGGAACAATGATTACAATTTTGAGGTCTGCTTGAGGAACAAAAGTTAAGTCCTGCATGTGCAGCATAGCAGGACTCTACCTCAAAAGAAAAATTTAAAATGATTTTTGAATGTAGCTCTTTGTTAAAATACTTATGCAGCATACACATAGCCCTGACTTCACATCCCTGTACTGCAAAATAAAAACAACTGTCCAAAAATATCAATTAAATAAGTCATCAATACTCAGTTATTTGTATTCTACTTTCTACCATTGTATATCACACAAGGTCTCATGGATGATGAGAATTGTTGGAAAAGATGAACAAATATAGACATCACCCTACATCAGTAGTAAAAATGTAAAATAGAAGAGAAATTATGGATAATAATCTGTCACATTCTCATGTATTTAAACATCTTTTTAATGATATAACCTAAGATTTCTACTACTGGTCCTCATCTATGAAACTGAAATAGACATCCAGAAAAATGCATATCCACCAGTGTTCATTGCAGCTTTTTTTATTTACAAATGGCAAGATATATAAATAATAAATATCTATGAATGATGAATAGATAAACAAGACAATTGACTTATAGAAGCAAATATTATTAGACCATGAAAAGGAATTGTATATTCCTAAGTGCTACAGGATAGATGAATCTTGAAATTATTATGGTAAATGAAAGATACCAGGCGCAGAGGGACACATATTATGTAAACCAATGTGTTGGAAATGTACTTGCCTATGTAGAACCAAATAGAAAGTGTCCATATTATGAATGTAGAATAAGATCTGCATATGGGGAAGTAATGAAATATCTAAGAATTGGAAGGTTGTAATGATCATACTACTTTGTGAATACTCTAATCCACTAAAGTCTATTATTTTTTTAACATTTTTTTATTGATGCCTTGTGCATTTCATACATCATTTTCCAATTCAGTTCAGGCATATTTCCCTTTCCCTTCCCCCCCCACCCCCACCCCATCCCAGATCATGCATTCTGCCATAACTGTCCTGCATCTTTCTCTCAGTTTTTTTTTTCATTTTTTAGCTATAATTGATAATCCATGAGTACAAGCATCCTTCGTGTAAAACCAATTTGCAGGCTGTTGTGCCCAAACCCCCACAGCCCCACCTTCCAGCGGGGGGTGAGGGTCTATTATTAATGATAACAATTCCATTATTTGAATCATTTAACCAAATAAACGGTTATTTTTAGATGATGGGACTACAATAGGCTATAAGCTACCTTTAATGAGCTCTTAATATTTGGTTTTCAAAGACATGGAAAAGTAGAGAACAATATAATTGAGGCTGGAAATATGAATTGGGGTTAACTTTTGAAGCATCTGAAATAGCTTCAATAAATGCTGATTAATTCATGCTTTATTCTATACAAGATTATTATCATCAATTTTTTTTAATTGGAAAAGTTAAGTAAGTAGAGCCATAATTTATATAAACAACACTATCTATAGCCTTCAGGATGAATTAAGGGAAATATAGAAACAGTGAAAGCTTCAAAAATGCTAACATAGTAGTAAAATGTTTATTGACATTTTAACTATTATTGATCAATATTTAATATGTTGAAGGACTGCTACATTATCAAATATTCAAGGAGTAAATTGGAATACTCTGATTGGAAGTAATATAAATGTATCTGATCATGTCACGAGCTGTGCTTTGTTCAGAAAAGAAACTTAGAGAGGGACACTAATTACTTTCTTGAAGACACTAATAATCTAAAGTACCCCAATAGCATCACTAAAACAGCTTAATCTAAAAACCTAAAATGTTGTAGCATAATATAGACATAGTGTTGGCCAGGCCGCCCAGAGCCATTCCGGGAATATTTTCTGCATTGTCATGAATCAAAATGTCTTATGAAAATAATGTTATGCTGGGGCTGGAGAGATGGCCTAGTGGTTAAGAGTGCCAACTGCTCTTGCAGAGAACCTGGGTTCAATCCCCAGCACCCACTCCAGTTTCAGAGGAATCTGACGCCCTCTTCTGACCTCCATGGCACTGCAGGACAAGGGTGCACAAACCTACATGCAGACAGTACATACATACACATAAAAATAAATAAAATTTTAAAAATATTAAAAAAGAAAATAATGTTATGGTTTAATTTTATTCAGAAATTTGAATTCTGTCTATGTATTCAATTAGAAATCTAACAAATAATTAACTACTCATCCATTCTCTTTAACAGAGTGAGGCATGGTGCTAGCTGCTGATTATAAACGGGCATGTAAAATGAAAGTTTAGTTTTTTCTATGATCATATTGTCTGATAAAAAATATAATATTAATTAAATAATCACAGTAATTAATGTATCTGTGCAAGAAGAAATACATATTCGAAGGAAAAGGATATGATTCTCTGAGAAGATGTGAGTTTCATGCTGGTACATTCTTAAGTAGAGCAATGGACTGGAACAAAGGATCCAGAAATAAAGCCACTAAGCCACAGATGGCCTAAATTTTCACAAAGCAGTCACAACCAGATATTTGAAATAAAATTCAGCTTCTTCAACAAATAGTCCTAAGAAAACTCGGTATTTGCATCAGAAGGATAAAATACATATCTCTCACTCTTCACAAAATCAGTGCCTGGTAAACACTTCAAGATATAAACATAAACAAGGCTTTCTGGAAAGGACTCCAATGGTAAAGGAAGTCATCCCAAGAAATAGCAAACAATGTTGCATGAGATTAAAATGCTTCTACACAACAAAAGAAACAATCTCTAGAATCAAGCAGCAACCTTCAGAATGAGAGAACATCATTTATCAGATGGGGATACATCAGATATGTAGCTAATACTTGGAATATATAAATGATTTTATAATTAAATACCCAAACAATTTTCCAAACAATTCATACAAAAATACATATGAACAACAATATTCGATGTTCGATATCCTTAGCCATCAAGGAATTGAAAGTGAAAACTATTTTGAGATTCTATCTCATCTCACCCTAGTCAGAATAGTTAACAACAGAGGCAAAAAAACAATTGCTGGTAAGGGTACAAAGAGAGAGGAACTTTTTAAAAATTTTTAATTTATTTTTGTATGTGTATGAATGTACTGTCTTCATGTAAGTCTCTTTGCACTCGTATCATGCAATGCCGCGGAGGTCAGAAGAGGGTCTCAGATTCCACTGGAACTGGAGTTCTCCTGGAATTGGAGTTACAGACGGTTCTTAGCCACCATGTGGGTGCTGGGGATCGAACCCAGGTCCTCTGCAAGAACAGTCCGTGCTCTTAACAGCTAGGCTATCTCTCCAGCCCCAGAGAGAGGAACTCATACTCACTACCAGTGGGAGTGAAAATAGGTATATCCACTGTGAAAATTGGTATCAAGATTTTTCAGTAAACTAAAAAATGAAGCTACCAAGTGGTCTAACTGTTCTACTATTGGATATATTCACAAAGGACTCTATATTATACATATATATTTCAATATTTGTACTTATTTTATACTATTTAAAGTAACTAAGAAGGGAAACATCACACATGGCCACCAACAGATGAACGGATAAATAAAATGTGGCACATGAATATAATGAAACTTTATTATATTAATGAACCATTAATGAAATAATGGTTGTTGTGCTGCAAAAGAATGGAACTGGATAGGGGCTGGAGAGATGGCCTAGCGGTTAAGAGCACCGACCGCTCTTGCAGAGGACCCGGGTTCGATCCCCAGCACCCACATGGAGGCCGAGAACCGTCTGAAACTCCAATTCCAGGAGAACTCCAGTTCCAGGGGAATCCGACACCCTCTTCTGACCTCCGTGGCATTGCACGACACGGGTGCACAAACTTGCATGCAGACAGTACATTCATACACATACAGAAATAAATAATAAAATTAATAAAAAAAATTAAAAAAAAAAAAGAATGGAACTGGAAATATTTATTTGGTTTTCAGTGTATGGTCCTAAGGCAGGACCCTGGCTGTAAGGCCAATGAATGACAACAATGATATCCAGAAAAATATGGTGCAATACTGGCAGTTATATCCTGAGAGTAATCAACAGGTATCTAATTGGACACAAGTTCTGCTCAATAGGAAGGAATTCATGCCTGGTACTATAAACCTATCCAAACAGTAGAACTTGAGTCCTCAAGACATAGCTCAGGTTGGAGCTGGAGTGATGGCTCAATGAGTAAAGCTGTGGGCATTCCATTTGGCCAGAGCCCTGCTTATTTTCTGCTTTCTTTTGGAATCTGCCTGGTGCCACTGCCTTTGATGCTTTGGGAAAAAAACACTGTCACATTCCTGTTAGTGATTTGGAGTACACCCCTCAGTTTCAGTCCACTAGCATGCTGTATACGATGTAAATTCCTGTATGCCCCAAACTCCATTTGCACTTCACAAGGTCCAGTATAAATACCCTGGGTTGTAAGAATAAAGTTGAGTTACTCCCCATTGGAATTTCTCCTGGCTCATTATTGAGTCTGTCCTTCCCCCGCTCTCTGGGCTTCCCTGTAGCTTCTCCCTCCCCCATCCCTTCCACTGCTAGGATCTGGTGTGCTGACCAGCTGGCTTTCCAGGGAATCTGCAGTTACTAGCAGTGGTCAAGGGAGGAAGAACACAGAAAGGCTACATAAAGCAATCGCCTTTCAAGCATAAGGTACAGTCCCCAGAAGCAGCATAAGAATCCCAGGTATGAGAAATGGACTTGCAGTCCCAAAGGATGCAGGGATATCTAGGGCTCATTGGCAGACAGGGTAACCAATGGTGATCCAGTGAGAGATCTTGTCTGAAAAGAACTGAAAAGCAGTCCTGGACTGAAACTCAAGGTTCTCCTACAGCCTCTGCGCATGGACTTGCATGTGTGAATTCACACATGTGCACATGTGCACACATATACACACATATTCACAACAAATCTCAGCTGAATTTTATAATGAATATAAACTAGTGACTACTTTGTGCATTCTAGTCAAGTTTCTTCCTTTATGAAAAGGACTGTCAGTAATGATTATCCTACAGTTGGTTCACCTCTAATTACTGGATGCAGAAAAGGCAGAAAAATCATCTTATTTCATAGACCAAAGCTCAAGAAGGTCACTTCAGCCACCATATCTTAGAAGTCATCCACACACCTGGATCTGATTTTGATAATAAGATTTCAGTTACACATGGCATGATGCTTTGGTGTACGATTTTTTTGTGGTTAAAAGTTAATGTACTTGGGCAGAAAGTATATATTCATGTTTTAGAGTAATATTAAATTAAAAGAAGAAGTCTGAACCCCTGAAGATAAAAAATGAAGTTATGTGTGGATGAAACTGATCAGTGAATACCAAGTTGGTTACATTCAGCATGATGCTTTGGTGTACAATTTTACAGTAGGATCAATATAGATGTGATATTGCATGCATTCCAAAAGCCTCAACAACAATTGTAAATAGCAATGGAATGTATTCTCCAATTAAAAGAGACTAGTAGAATAGTTTAAGAAACAAAACCCATCTTACTTTTTCTTGTCTCCAAGAAACTTACCTCACCTTTCAAGATAGATAATAACCCAAGGTGAAAGGAGGGTAAAAAATAATAAAGGAAAATGGCACTAAGTAAGAAGGAGGAGTCGCTATGCTTATACTAGATAAAAATAGAACTCAAGGCTTTTGGTTGTGTTTTGTTTAAGGGATATTTGATCACTAGGTGGAACGTCTTTGGGGCGTATAGACAGGCTTTTTTTCAGGTTGATGTGGTGTGTTTCTGAATATCTGGGAAGATTTGGTTCCCTGGAGCCTGTCTCAGGACTTGCAGGGTCACTTTAAGTTTTTTTTTTTTTTTTTTTTTTTTTTTATTTTGTGGTGATGCTTTGGGGAACTGTCCTGTTCAGCTAGATGTTTAGTAGAAAATAAGATACTTATACTGGATTGAAGTGACTAAATGTTTCTAGAGTGGAATGATATAAACACGAAAGCCAGTTTACTAATGGACTAAATGGGATTCTAACCACACAGGGTTGTGATTGGGTTTCAGTCCTTTCCTGCCTTTTAATGGACTTTCAGTTGTAGATTTGGATTAAAGGGACATAGACAAGTAATGGATTACCTTTGACTATTGAGAGATAATTTCTGCTCTCTGTCTATTATGCAAGTGTTACTTTTGATATCTGTTCTGCCCATTTCAAGATAACTTGACCCAAGTAAAGCTAGGTTTAGTTCCTTGAACTAGTAGCATGCACCACAGAAGGAGACCGTTTGGACTGACTTGATAAATTTTTTTCAACTTAATTTTTCAACTAATTTCAAATTAATTCAACATACCTGCTGATCACAGCAGGTATGTTCCCTGTTATTAGAAAACTATAAACCAGGATATGGGGATTAGCAATGTAAAAGGGTATTTATGTTTGTAGTAAATTGTTTATATTTAAGATATGTCTAAAATTATTTAAATTTATCTTATCCACTTTGCCTGCTTATCCTATGTGTTAAATTCCTTTCAATGTTTATGTAAGCCTTCTTGGGCTTTTCTTCAAGCTTTATCTAAATATAATAGTTAAAAGTACCAGGTTGGTGTAGCTTAACTTTTTCGGATGCTTAGTGCCCATACCTAAGGCCCATACCAATTCAGGCAAGGGATTTGAGGGACAATTTTGTTCCTTGCCTTCTGAGACCAGTCCCAGGAATTTTTTTATATGGGGACATCTCTTAAAATGTTCTACAATTGTGAGTCACCCAGGTTTCCTGTGCAGGGAGGTCTTGAAGATCCACCAACAGAACTTTGGCTAGTGCCCAGTCTATAAAGAGGAAGCTCAATAGAGAGGAAAGTCACCTTATGCTCCAAAGGGAAGCCCAGTCTAGCAAAACCTGACCTTGTCCTCAGTAGATAGATCTGGTTAAGAATGGCTAGAAGGAGCCAGGCATCCCCCCCTCTGTCCCCCAAATCCCATGTGCCCCCTGAAGACCAGAACTTCAAATGACCTTGAGAAACCAAAGTTTGGTTAATCTGGGCTGAATGTGTGGACCTAAGCACTCAAAAAGAAAGTATAACCAGGGCTGGAGAGATGGCCTAGCGGTTAAGAGCGCCGACCACTCTTACAGTGGACCCGGGTTCGATCCCCAGCACCCACATGGCGGCCGAGAACCGTCTGAAACTCCAATTCCAGGAGAACTCCAGTTCCAGGGGAATCCGAGAGACCCTCTTCTGACCTCCGCGGCATTGCACGACACGGGTGCACAAACTTGCATGCAGACAGTACACTCATACACATATGGAAATAAATAAAATTAATAAAAAAAAAGAAAAAAAAATTAAAAAAAAAGAAAGTATAACCAAAAGATAAATAGTCAATATATTTCTTTTAAAGTTTGAAAAACTGTGCTTCCACATATAGGGTATAAAGTTATATGAAATAATGTTAAACAGGCATAAAAACCTTAGGTCTTGGCCTTGATTGACAGAGTAGGGTCACCTGCAGCCAAAGGACAAGTCCACTATTGTTGATTAATGCACAATAATAAAATTTCCACTTTCTTTCTAGCAGCTATCTAAGTGGAAAGTCATATCCTGGCTATTAAAAAGCCTGAAAAGCAGATCCTGAATCCAGACATCATGGCCAAATGAATAGAAAGAGGAACCTATTAAATGGATGCTTTGAAACCCCTGGTCAAAAAATTCTAATGAACATTTAAGTTGAACATTGGAATTCACCCTGTTCTTAGTTCTCCTGGTCCCCTGCCTAGATCATGTATCTAACTACGCTTGCCTTCATTTTGCTTTCATGGGCAAGAGCCAAGGATTTTTTTCCTTCTATGGTTATGCTCAGGGGTCTTTGAGATTGAAGCTTTGAATTGGGGATACACCAGTTGTCACACCCAACATCCCTCTCAGCATGGAAGAAGTTGGAGCTATTGGCATCCTGATTCCCTTCTGGTGATTGGAGTGACCCTTTTCAGAAGTTAACATAACTAAACAAGAGCTAGAAATTGATTAGGCAGTTTAAGGATGAGACCCCCCCCCCCAAATTAACCAGACTCTTTCTGAGCCGAGAACTCAAGGCTTCCTGGACTAGCCAGTAAGCACATATCCTTTTGGTAGCCCTGAAGGAGCAGGAAAAGAAGAAAGAAAAGAAAGAGTGAAGGGAAAAAAGAGAAGTCCATACCAAGCCCCACAGATTGATTATTTCACGAGAATAAGAAATGGAATCTTCCCCCCCTTTTTTGTTCTTGTCACTTTGTTTTGTTATCGGCATTTTGCATTGTTTCTGTTTTCCTGTGTGAAGAAAAAAATAAGTACAAAAAATAAAAATAAAAAAGAAATAACAACATGTATTGCTTCTCAGCCTTTAGGCTAAGATCAAGTGAAGAAGTAACACACTATGTGTGTGCGTGTGTGTTTGTGTGTTTGTGTTTCAACATTGCAAGTCAAAGGGTGAAATTTAGTAGAATACTGCTTAGGATAACTGATTACACATCAATAGGCCATTTATATCAAAATTAATTCAATTTTCCACATCTTTATTGAATAAAAATTTCTAGGCATAAATTTGATTTTAATTCTGTTTGAGGATAATTATTATGAAAGAAGAAAACTCAAATTACTTAGCTTATTGCATAGTGTTTATTTGATATCCACTTGATGGGTTTATTATTTTGCTACATCTTTAAATATCCTAAATAATTCCTGAGAGGAGAATAGGAATTCACAAAATTCCCAGAGTACAACCAGATATTGAGGTTAGCATAAGATGTTCCCTTTTTCTGGAGAATGTTGCTCTAATTCTAGTTATCTGTTTTATCGATTTAACCTTCATATATCAACTTATAAAATCAGGTCTTTGAGAAGTCTCCCCTCTGTGTGCTGATCTTATACCTGGACATACTAACACTAATGTTATCCTGTTAGAGACAAGATGATGACCCTGCATTGATAGTTCAGCCATGGACTGTCAAGAACAAAGAATCTTGTGTCCAGTTTGAAGAGAAAAGGAAATAAAAGCATAGGACTAGAGAAAAAAATGGAATCACTGTTGATTATCAGTAACAACTGCCACAAATAAAAATTCTTGCACTTAAATCCTCAAGATTATAACTAATCTACAATGAAAAGTAGGATATTAAAATGACAAAAATACTTAATCTACTAGGCCATGGATTCAGTAAATTTCAAATCTGAAAGAAAGGGGGAGCTAGAGAGATGGTTCAGTGGTTAAGAGCATTGGCTGCTCTTACAAAGGACCCAGTTTGTTTGGGTCCCAGTACCCAAACAAACAATGATCCTTAATTGCAGTTCCTGCAGCTCAGATGTCTTCTTTTAACCTCTGTGGGCAATGCAGGACATGAATACAGTGAGATGAAATAACATCGTAGAAATATGCAATTCAGAAACAATGAGTTTCATTTTTTTATATAAAAAGTATCTTGTTTTGCCATAGTTCTAACTCCAATCTAGAAAAAAAATCCTACAAATTCTACTACTATTGTGCCAAGAAGTAGTTGAAATATTAATTACTTTGATACTACAGTTTTGTGAAACAGTGTTTCTAAAAACTTTTGCTCATGGTACTTGTTATAAACTTATATTGATTAATTTTTCCTTTCCTCTACTTTCCCCAAATGTATTTATTTTGAAATTCTACTTTAAAGATTAATATTACAGAAGTTTTTGTGAAATAACTTGTTATGGAGGTAGATGTCTTAATACTACATGGACTATTTATAGGAGATGGAGAGGAAAGAAGTTACATATTTTGTTCAGGTTCTGCAACTGAAAGCTAAGTAAGATTGAAAATGAAAAACCATAGTAATGTTACTTAGATTTTTTTCTTGGAAAATCATGTTCTATAAATGATAAATTCTATAAAAACTTTCTCAATAAATATAAAATCATCCTACAGCAGGAATTGTATAGTAATGTGAAAACATGCTACAACTTGTGGCTCATTGCATTAAGTCCATGTGGATACGAATCCTTGGATCTGGCTGCAGAAAATTGGGAGAGAGTAAACAAGGTTACAACTTAAGTTGATGTGAATTGCGATAGAGAAAAGAGGAAGAAGAAAAGTGGATTTTATATATTTTGTGGATAATTCAAACACAGAGAACAGTATTATCCCAGAGAAGGCTATCAAAGGGAAAGGCTGGTCACCTAGGTAACCAAATCACGATGAGAGTTGTTAGTTTTTGGAGTTCTATTCCCATTAATTTCATCAGTAAGTTTTCACTGAGCCTTTATTTCTGTACCTGACATTTTTGTGGGAGCTAAGAAATTTTGCAAAATTTGTGTCTTCATGAAACATATGCTTTCCTGCTGGAGACTATCCTTTTGTGTTTGTATTTGTACAAGGATAAGAGTAACACAGATAAATGACAACAGACAATTGGGAACGAAGATGTGTTACATTAGATTGGTTTGTCAGAAAGGAAGTCTTTGCTACTAAATTAAATTTAGCAGAGATAGAATAAAGCAGTTAGTTGTTTATAAGAGCAGCTCCACATGGAAAGTTCTGGAATGAGTATGCATGGATGACTATGATGCCAACTTTAGAAGCATGCACTGGAATTCCGTAACTCTTATCATGAAAAATAAGAGTTTGAGTGCAGAAAAAGTTCAGTTCATCATGCAGCTAGATGAGGAATTATTATGCACTTTAGGTAATAAGGGAAAATAAAATCAGACCGATAGAGGAGATCCTGGACTTTTAAAAATAACTAGCAAGAAGGTATTGTGCTCTTTGTGGACAATGTGCTGCCAGGTGTCTTACACATTATCTTATCTCATTTCTATTTAATTATTTTTAAAGTAGTTTTTTCCATTGCACAGGAATTGGTGACTATTAGTGGATGACTAGCTACTTATTGTAAGTGTCCAGTGGTAAATGTGCACTTGATTCCTAAGTGACAGTGCTGATATTGCAACTAAGGTATCTCCAACTGTGATGGCACATTACTGAGCCAATAAAGTTTTATATGCCTATTCTACATGTAGTGTGTGTTTTGAGACAGCAAGTCACTTATATTGAAAAAACTAGTAAATAAACTTAATCACAAAGAACAACATGAATAAAATTTAAAATAGATGTGGATGAAAGTTATTGGCTTCCATAAAAAAATTCAATCTATATTGCTAGAAGTCAGATTTGTAGTTACCTAGAAGGTTAGAGCTTGGGTGATTTCTGCTGAAATATATTAACAGTATATTCACATAATGAAAATGGCTTTCCTTGGGGAAAACATGACATCATTTGGTAAAAAAGAAAGAAAGAAAGAAAGAAAGAAAGAAAGAAAGAAAGAAAGAAAGAAAGAAAGAAAGAAAATCCTCCAACTCAGGTAATATGTATGTATGTATATATTTATATATGTATATGTTTATGTATGCATACATATAAAGAGAGAAGCAATACAAGTTGGAGAAAAAATGGAATTTCCATGTTAAAGTATCATTGTATTTTAATGCTTTTTTGGGTATCAAAAGTTTCATTTATGTTACTTCGATGCTATGTGTACTCTAAAATTCAACTTAATAAACAAAAATAGACCAACTAGTCTGCCCCATTAGTGACACTAATGTAATGGTAGTATGTCCTGTGCAAGCTGATAGCGAGCCATCTAATAGAAACAGTGGCCTCCATTTAATTTTGCTGTGTAGATAAAGCAATATTGTCTTGAGGGAAACTTGCCTTGAATCTACTTCACCTTCATATTATGAATCCAACTAATAACCAAATGTTTTACTGTGTCAATGGCTATTCTTCTACTGTGGAGCTATTTTATAAGTCAAACAGATTAGATAAACATTCTTGTAATCATTGTTGCCAAAATTGTTAAGTGGAAAATAAATTAAGGATTGCATTCTAATGAGGTCTTTTCAATTGTGGGAGAAAGGCATTTACACAGTACAGGTTTCTTTTCAAGACTTAAAGCTAAAGAGTGAATTTGACATAGTGGAAAATTTAATGACTCTAATTTTCACTTGTGTTAGTTACTTTTCTCACTGCTTTGATAAATTCCTGACAGGAAGCAAATTAAGGAAGGAAGGGTTCATTCTAGTTAAGAATTTGACAGGGATGAATTCCACTATGGGGCATGGGACATGACAGGAACCAAGAGGTGGGTAGGCTGGTGAAGCTGCATCCTTAGGAGGCACAGAGAGAACTGGAAAGGACAGGGACTATACAACCTCCAGACTCACTTTCCCCAGTAAGGTTCCACAGTGCCCCCAAACTAGGGGACAAGTGTTCACACCAATGAGCCCATGAGGACAATTCACATTTGTAAGAAAGATCAAATATAAGATTTTGCTGCCAAATATGGTAAAATCCATCCCTCCATTGCCAGATTGGGCACAACCACTTGTTTATACACACACTCTGTAAATACCCACACTCCCAGATTTATTTGCTACACTCTGGGTGTCCCATGGTGAGAGGCTTAATCTCTATTTGCTGTGCCTGCTTCCTCTCAGTTCCCCTTTCTTTATTTATTAAGAAAGCAGTGTTTGTTCAGACAGATGTAACCAATTTCCCGAAAATAACCCCCCCCCCCACCACCACCACCACGCTGACCCTGCTCCAGCCCTTTCCTTTTAGGAGGCCGTTTTCCAATCTTGCCAACTGGGAGTAGATTATGAAGTTGAAGTTCAGCCAAGGAAGAACAATCATGTCCCCTTAGAATTAGGCATCAAGGCAAAGAACTTGGTGGATATGTGTGCTTACTACTCTGCTTGTGTGAGCCACACACTTTTCTGACCAGAAAAAAAAATTGGTCTAAGAAAAAAAAGAAATAAAATTGGTCTTGGTAAGTGGGTTTACTTCGAGGGCTGTTATCTTCTTTTGTCTCCCCTAACACATTCAAACAACATGAAGTAAATATTCATCCTCAGTTCTAGTTATAGGGACATCTATGTTTCCAAAGAGAAGATATTTCTTGACAAAATTAGAATATAAAAAAGAGTGCAGAGTCAGATAGGATAATATGTCATATGGAACAAATTGAAAAGCAGACTAGGTGTGCTGCTTGTGTTTCCTTAAAGTAGATATGTTTATATGTCTGTAGGACAGTTTGCTGCCTACAATTTTCTTTTCCTTTTTTTTTTTTCTTTTTGAGACAGGGCCTCCCTGTGGCCCCAGTTGGTCTATGGTGACTTGGGTGGCCTGCCTCTACCTCCCAGTGCTAGAATTAAATCATGAGCCATCACGACCAGCTCTGTGCTTCAATTTTCAATTGCATGGTAAATTCAGATCTGAAATGACATTGGGCATTACTTATCCAGAACATTAGAGAGTACCAGTGAGATAACAGCAGTGGAGTTTCAGGCCACCAAGCTTAATGAAATGCAGTTGAACACTGATACCCACAAGGTAGAATGAGAAGCAACTCTTGAATGTTGTCCTCTGACCTCCACATGCACACCACAGCATCTATGAACCAACACACACACACACACACACACACACACACACATACACACACAAATGAATGTAAAAGAAAATTTTTACAAGAGCCTCAGAAAAGGGGCTGCTTCCCATTTTCTGTGCTAGATCCTAAGGAACCACAGATTAACATTGGGCAGATTCTGCTTCTCTGTTTTCCAGAACAGAGGATCTTTGGGAAATTCAGCTCAAGTTTGTACTGTCCACACTAAGATATACTTCTGTTTAGGTCTTCAGGTGAAAGAAAATGCTTCCTGTTGATAGCTTCAGCAGTGGCTAAATTAGTCTGGGAAAGGCCTGATGGATGACTTTAACATATTAAAACAGAAAACATATTTGTGAGAAAGGATGTTTTTCTTTGCATATCATGCTGAGTTTTCCCCTTTAAGGTTCTATTAAAAATACGGCAATTCTAATCTAATTACTCATATAATGTGTATTACTCTCATTTGTATTCAAAGGAGTGTCACTCTGAATATGGAAGTGTTTTCTATCTTTGTCTTTCCATCAACTGCTGGTTGTATGGCTGTAAATGTTTGCTTCATGCCTTCTATTCTTTTGGTGGTGAGTGCACAGTTGCAGTAGCATATAAAGTAAGTTCCTTGGCAAGGAGACGCAGAATTTATGCTTGCTCAGCAGGTTTCCCTAGGCCCTTCCTAAACCATAGAAATAATGGAATGTTTCTTAGATGCAGTGAAAAGTATCAAAGTGAACTAACATAATTTTAACATGCACCTCTTACATTAACCATTCCTAGAAATCATAATCAAATGTAACATGTGTCTCTTGGCAATTTTGAACAGTATTATTTCTCTTAGGATAATCACAACAGAGCCATTCTTTCATTCAAAAATTACAAAGGCCTGTTATACATAAAACCATTTCCTTTTGCAAAAGCAGACTATTTTTTCACAGGGGAAATTTGAAAAATAAAATGGCAGTATATTGTGGAAAACATTAATGTAAATTTATAAATAAATATAGCTTATTTCTGGATGAAAAGTAAAATAAATATATAAGAAAAGGAAAGTAAATTTAGATTTATGTTTTCATTGGTCAAACAGCTAAAGAATGGATTCCTTTTTTGCATAGCTATTCGCCATTGATAGTCTTAGGGATCCTAACTCTGAATTTATGCAAAATACTTAACGATTATATATTTCAGCTTTGTCATTCTGGAAAAGAAATAATTCAGCACTGTTAACATCTTTTTTAAATAAACAATAATTTTGGAAGATTTATTGCACCTAATACCAAAACATTCTATAAAGTTATAGTAACCAAAGAGTGAAAATTTAGGTCAAAGTAAAAGAATTCTTAAGACCATGAGGAATATAACATTAACATTGCTCAGTTTGTCTTACAACTAGGTTCTTGGTACTAGCATCCACAGATGAGGGATACTATTCATCTTTTATTTTTCTGGGATTGTGTTCACTTAGCATAAAAATCTTCTAGTTCCATCCATTTACCTGCAAATTTCATGATGTTATCTTTCTTTTTTTTTTTTTTTTTTTGGTCTTTTCGAGACAGGGTCTCCCTGTAGCCCCAGCTGTCCTGGAATTCACTCTGTAGACCAGGCTGGTCTTGAACTCACAAAGATCCGCCTGCCTCTGCCGCCCGATGCTATCTTTCTTTATTGCTGCATACAACTCTATTTTGTAGATGTACCACATTTTCTCTATCAACTCGTCAGTTGAGGGAGGGACACTTGGGTTGGTTCCAGCTCTTCACTGTTATGAAGATAGCTGCAATAAACATGGCTGTACATGTATCTCTGTGGTAGAATGAGTCTGATGGATATATTACCAGAAATGGTATGGCTGGGTCAAGTGGTAGGCTCATTTTGAGTCTTTAAATGGTTTTCCATACTGCTTTCCATACTGGTTGTACAAGATTTCATCCCCACCAACAGTGAATGAGTGTTCCCCTTTCCTCACATCGAACTCTACCACTCCTATAGAAGATGCCTACAAGGAGATCTCCCTGGAAGGAACCCAGGACACAGATCTTAGAAGAACAACCATAGACATATTCAAAGAAAGCAAAGAATGTAAAGAACAAATCAGAGAATTAAGGGGAAAGAATGAAAAACTCAGGAAGGAACTAGAGGGAGAGAATGAGAAACACCAGAAGGAAGTGGAAACACTGAAAAGATCCCATGCTGAAATAAAAAGGAAACTGACCAGGGAAGCAAGAAGCTACAAGAAAGGAATGAAGTATCAAAAGGAAGTGGACAGACTAAAGAAATCTCAGGATGAAATGAAAAAGGAAATAAAAAACTCATCCAATCAACAGGAAAGGATGGGAAAAGCCACAAAAGAAGAATGGATGAAACAGAAAATAGAATTTCAGACCTGGAAGATAACATGGAACATCTAGAATGGTCAAGTAAAGATTACGAAAAATTAAAAAAAAAAAAAA